>PVHY01012907.1:0-13193 GCA_004024945.1 Uropsilus gracilis | reverse complement strand
AGAAAAGAAATAACAATAGCATCAAATTTATAGTCCATAGACTTCAATAAATCTGTCAGTCTACAGTGATAAAAATAATTTAGTAAATAATGAATGGGGGAGAGTGGCAAATCTCTACAGAAAAACCCAACTAATAAGTTTAGAATGAACGGGAAGAAAAAACCCATAGTTACATCATTGTGTAAGTAATAATGGATAGTAAAATGCCTGGGCAAGATTTTAAGAAGAAACAAGATACTCATAGAGTCTTAAAATTTCTCCCCAAAGGTAATTACAGTAGGAGAGCAGTCATTCAACTGTGGAAAAAGTAATAGATACCTAGCCAGTAAGGAAGGTAAGCACTTCCTGTAACAACACACTGATAACATGAACTCCCTGGTGAGGTCATACAGGGCATAGAATCTGAAAGGGATTTCTGCTAAAAATGCTGAATTGCATGGAACCACAAGAAACTATCAGACAAATGCACATTTTTAAACTCAGGCACATTCTTCAAAATAACTAATTAGTGTTCTTCAAAAGAGATAAGTCAAGAAAGACATGGAAAGACTTAGAAGCTGTCAGGGACAGGAGGAAACAAAGAGATTAACAAACTAATCACAGGCTGGGATCCTAGATCAGGTCCTGGAACAGAGAAGAATGATTAGTAGAAATTTGAATCAAGTTTGTAGATTTAGGTAATGGTACTAGTATTATATAGTATTTAATTTCTGTATATATTCCACCATAGTTTTGTGAAAGGTGAAGGTCAAAAGAAAGGTACCCAGAAATTCTCTATGCAACTTTGCAACTTTTCTAGAAGTTTTAAGTTATTTAAAAATGTTTTCTTGTTACTCTAAAGGTTGCGTTGGCTCTGAGGTTTCTCATCTATAAATGAGTGGTTCATGTCATATGTTTTATAAGATCCACCTTAGATATGAATTCATGGGTCACCAATCACCAGGCTAGATAACTTTACTATCAACATATCTGCTTGAACAGCAGTGATAGATCATCTTGATTTCATGAAAATGGTGTTTTATTTCAGATGGAAGTGCTGCTTCAATGAACAAACATTAATTTGAAAGTACTGTGTCCTTTATTTCTTTATGAACCTGATCCTACCTCAATCTGGCAATTTTCTTACTTTCTTTACAGTCAGGGTTGAAAGACTGAATAGAACCAGAAATTCATCACTGAGCAATTTAGCCAATTTAATCCAATGACTTGGATCCATTGGCAATGTCATCAATGTTAACGCTGATAATCACACTTAAGATAGGGTCTGCTCTACATGGGGTATCAGCAGACTGCCTCTGTGAAGACCTTGAATCCCTGAAAGCCACCTGATACAAACATGCTACTCAGGCCAGTACTCTCAGACCAGGTCTCTGGGCTTCAGTAAGCAGATGAGTGGAAAACCCAGGGTCCAAAGCACATCACCTTCCCAGCACACTTTTCTAGACCTTTAGATACAAACTGAGGAAAAGATTAACAGCAACAAAAAAATGGGGTCAATCCCTTGCTGTACTCTATCTCAGAGTGGGTTGTGAAATATAAAAATACAGTTTAGGTTCTGTGGCTTCTCTTTTTTGAAACAAAGATTTGTCAGACTTGAGGGTTGGTGTGGCGAAAGTGGTAACCTTGCAAACTCTATTCAGAATATAAATAAAAGCATTGGATCTGGTATGACCAAATATATACACATTTAAATAAACAATACTACTTTCCCACTAAGGCCATTTATATTGTACAGCAGAAGAAAATACTCTATTATTCAGCTCACGTGAGTTGTTCTTTGGGGGAGGGAGGGATCTTGTAGAAAGACAGCAAAAATATCCCTAATCCCTGACCCTCGGTGATGGACTGTTTTTATACAACAGTGCCATCTAATGATAGAATTTAGAATTACAGGACACTCTAGAAATTTTTTAAAGTCAACTTTCTGTTTCACTTACTTTTAAGACCAGATGAAAAAATGTCAAGAGCTCCATTATCAGTTACTGTTATCAGCAGCTCTATTTTGCTAATACATATTTTTTCATAGGGCAAAGACCTGGTCTAGTCCTGGGTATGCACTAAAGCAGAAACCAGGCCACAAGTGTCACTCAAGGATTCCTACTGAATTAAAAAGAAATAAATGTGACTCTGAGATTAAACTTCTTTTTCTTTTGAATTGTTACAAAGAAATTGTTGTAAAAAATGTAAGCATTTAAAAAGGTCTAACTAATACTTCATCATCATAATTCTGCTTAGATAGCTATCCTTCAGATTTCTTTATGCTTTTATTATTTATATTTATAAGATTATATCTATTTCTTTGCAAACTGTTAATTCTACTTAGTAATAATGGCATAACATTATGTGCAATCACTATTATTCAGAGTACTACACATGCTTTGTGATATTTATTTTACATATGGTCATGGTTAGGTATAATCATTGTTTGCAAAATTTTAATCCTTACGGTTTAGGGCAATGTGCTTCACTGTTTCATTTGGATGACAGTAGTCTCAAGACAATTCTAAGCAAAGACGTGGCTCTCGTGGGTGTTTGTCTGTTCAATCAACCCTAAAATACTTTCTATTAATAAGAAGGCAAGGAACAAGAAGCTAAATATTTCCCAACTCTTTAGGTTTCCCCCTTTTTCACATTGTCCTTCCCACAGAAGAGGGGGGAATGAGGTGGCAGGATGGTGAATCACAAAATGGAAAGTAAATTAGAAGGCCAGTTTCAAAAGGCTTCTGAGCACCAAGTCCTCAGTGGTCCTTTCATTATTTAGAAGTTGTAGTGACTAATCTGGATAAGACTAATTCCAACTTGAAGATGAACAGAAAGGTCACTGAAGTTATTTTGAATGCTCTGCTTTCCATCGAGAAAAATTGTGAACCCTGAGCCATCAGATGATTTTCTCCAGGTAACTCTCACTTCTAAAATGAGCATTATTGTTGTCTACCGCTATACCACCCTGAACAAGCCTTATCTCGTCTGATAAAATGAGCATTATTACTACAAATTGGGGATTATAATAGCAAGGATACTCAGCACATGAGTTCAATTTCCTGTCCTCTTTAAACATTTGCTTAATCTGGATATAGGTGTCTGAACCTATTTCACTTGGAAGATAGTTATTTTTAAAGTATATTGTATAGGTTTATGGTTCTTTTATATTTAATTATTTGAAACATTTTGGGTCATCTTAATGGTTTGCGAGAGTCTGAGGTCTTGTTCATGAACATATCCCAATGAGAAATTCGTGTGGTAAAATATATAGCATTTGGCAGTGACTGACTTCACTGCCTGGTTTCATAGAATGAAATTTAAAGTTGTAAGTCTGTATTTGACTTGGGAGTTCAGTGAGGACCAACAAGACTCCTATATCACAGAAGGGTAAAAAAGTGGCTGACTTTGTCTCACAGGAAGCAGGGCAGAGGCTAACCACACCACTTCTCTTCCACAGTGCATTTTCCTTACATTTTGGTCTTCATCAAAGTAATAGAGGATGGCCCAGGACACCTCAGGCTCTCAGGACACCTACCTGAGTCTAGGCTCTGTTGTTAAATGTGCATTAAGTTGTTCATGTCTCTTTATTTAGGATACTTACCTGCAAAATGGGATGATAAAAATAATTGTATGTTGTCAAAATACAATATTCAGGAAGATAAAAACAATAAAATATTCAGAAAGACTAAAAAATAATGGTATATTGTCTAGAGTTTTTATAATGGTTAAATAAGTCAATAAAACAAATGTACACCGTGGCAGGTAAAATTGCCTCAGTAAGTATTAGCTACTGTTATTTGTGTGGTCCAAGAAAACACATACTAACTTATTTCAAAAACTCAGAAACATCAGCAAAGGGATTAACACAACTAATTGATTGATTAAGCAATTAATTAATTAATTAATGGGGGAGGGACTAACACAATTTAAATGATGTCCATAAAGTCAGTAGTTTTCATTTGATGGGGGGGGCTACTATATGCTATATATATTTCATATTTTCTCTTATCGCTTTATATTCATTTTAAAGATGACAAAGTGGAGCTTCACAGAAATTAAGTAATGTTCTTAAGGTCACCCAGCCATCAAGTGGCAAAGCCAGGCTTCAGATTCAGACCCAGGCTTCTCCACTGCTAATGCCTGTAAGCCCATCCAGCCATGAGCTATGTAACAATGCAGAAAATAAAATTCACCTTCTTGCAATTTTTGCCTGTAGTAACAACAGCTTGTTTCATAATTCAAAAGATGTATTTCTGATTTTGACATGCCATGAATTTCTGTTTAAACTAAAGTTTACCTTTAGTAAGATACGTCCTTCCCTGATTATCTGAGTGGACCCAATGCCAGGCAAGAATTCAAGTCACTCACTTACAGGCAGACCACAAGGGGAAATTGTAGTGCAAAATGGAAAGCATTCATAAATAAAGTTAAAATAAGATACGGTGGGAATATATTTCTTAGGAGAGGCACTAACCCAGCCTTGTAGGGTAGATTGTGGGTAAGAGGGAGCAAAAGTACTTCCTGGAGGAAGTGATAAATGAACTAAGACCTCGATGGTCTAATCAGGTTCAAAATTGCACCAGTTAGCACATACTCATTGCCTATACAGTGCATCAGGCAGGCACCTATGACCCATTATCTCATTTAATCATCATTATTCCCATTTTGCAGATGAGAAAACAGAGGTTTGAGAAAATTAGTCAGTTCTTTATGTCACTTAGCTAGTAAGCAGTACCTCCAGGATTTTAATCTATGTGTCTGATCAATGAACATAGACCATTCACCATTTCAAACTCATTCCACTCTTACACTGTTAGTGTAGATTAATCTGAATTAAAATTTTGCCTTCATATATATCAATTTTTTTGCAGTTCTATTTCAATAAACACTTCCATTAAAAATACTTTTAATTAAGATAAGAAAAATTCTTACTCCTAACCTATCATATTAATTGGCTCAACCTATGTTGCATCACCTTTTCCTACTTTTCAAAGGTGAGCATGTCTCTGGCATAGCTTCACACATGAGGCATCAGAGATCGGTAAAGAAATCTACAAAAGAGGTATGTTACTTTTTGAAATTCTCTCACACCAGTATGAATATCAACTAGATAAATGGTGCTTTAAAAGAGAGGATGCTGGAATATTCAGCAAGATGAAATCAGTTGGAAGGCAGAATATGACCAAAGTATGCTTAGTGCAGCATTCGGGGTTCAGCAAACTTTGCTTTGGCTAAATTCTCTCATGAAGCATGGGTGGGGGGAAGATCTGGCCTCTGGATCCTGGTCTTATCATCTTCTACTACTTCCACTATATTCTTTCTAACTAGGCTAATCTCAAAATCTCCAGCACACTTTGTGATCCAACTCTGACAATTTACACAGTTTCCTTAACACATTATGTTTTTTCCTCACTCCCCAGTTCTTGCACTTGTATTTGCCTCTCACTTTTTCTGTGGCTTGTCCTCCCCTCACATAGCCTTGATAATCTGCCTTCTAACTCCTCCTTCAAGGTGATTCCATGGTCAGATTCTCTCCTGAGATTTCTATAAGTCTTCATTAAAAGTATCAGAAGCTTTCTCTTTGGATTTCCCGCTAAACTCTCTGAAAGCCTTTATTTTTTTTCTTTAGCCATTGCTGTGTCTATTTTGCCCCCAAGCCCACGAAGACTGGGTAACTACAACCATATTTTATTCAACCTGATAAATAGTGCCTCCTAAATAGTGCCTCCTAAATAGTGCCTCCTAAACGTTAGGTAGTACTCATTGAAGGAGGAAGAGGAGAAGGGAAGTGCTGACCCCAAACAAAAGCAATCAGTTATTCCAACAACAAACAGGGTTTATTTGGAAACAAACTATGAGAAGGCAAAGGTTGGAGTGTGTGTTCATGGTAAAATGTATTCACACCCCCTATTCCAAGGTTAACAACCCCTTCAATAGCCCCTGCAAACTACGGTCAGCTCTGCCAGGGAAGAAACAACAGTCCGGTAGAGTTAGGGCCTGCTGTGTTCTACAGCTTGCTGGTTAGCTCAATATGGAGACTCTAGACTCCAGACCTTTTTTAAATAGGGCTCTGGATATTGATATTCACAGATGAATGGTATTAGCTTGAACCAAGAACTTATTGCACACTCTCAAATCAACTCAGAATGGAGATGCCCCAGGGGAGATACTATCAATTATCAAAAAAAAAAAAAAAAAAAAAGGATCAAAGAATTTCAGATTTCATAAAGAAAACACAAAGAAGGCAATTGTGACCAAAACCTTTGGCCTTATTGACTTCCCTCAGCTGAGACCAGTTATCATCTTTCATTAGCTTTGATTAAAAATGGGAAAATATATGGGACACATTTAAATAAATAACATTAACATATTTCCTGGAAGTAGCAAGTTATCTCAAATAGACCAGAAAAACGAAAGAAGAAAACAGAGGCAGAAATTCAGAAATGAACGACTAACTCTCCTGTCAGCTTTAGAATTCTTGTTCTTCCCCTAATGGACAAGAGCTGAGAGGGCAAAGGGATTTGAAAGCTCTGTCTGTATCTGTGCTGCTGGCAAAGAGAGAAAAAGAAAAGGCATTTCTCTCCTTGCTTAAGGGAATGAAGTCCTTCAGCAAAAACTCATTTGAGACTGTGGAGTGAATTCTACTCCTGCTATTTCCTTCTATGTTGCCATTGTTTGTGAAAGAGCATTCAGGCCACAGCAAAAATGGACTGGGAAGGTGTCTATTAGAGAGACTCCATTATAAGTCCCCCCACTTCTAGCAACTCTGGTTAGCATACAGCGGGCTTTGTGTCTTTAAATTCTACCAGTCTCTGCTGGTGGTGCGTTTACTGCTCGCCTCTGGGGAAGTGATTATTGCAAATGTGCATGATTTTATCCACAATATACAGTATCGTGTGAAGCTTGCTTTTATTGCCTTCAGCCTTTTCTTTCTTACAATTTATTTTAATACGTTTGGAATTATTATCCCAAACATTAGCCAGCTGGCCTGCTGGGGTTTCTTTTGCTGGATTCCAGGTCTCTCTCTTTCTAATCCTCTCTTCATGGATAATCCACTCTAATGCTTCTTGGCTGTTGAGGGGGTTTTGCTATTACTACCTGTTGATTAGAAATTCACTTTGTCCTGTGTAGGTGGCTCTAATCGCTCCGTAATGAACACCTTATTTGAGTCAGTTGAGGTCAGAGTTATAGTCATGAGATTTTCTTTCTTGTTTTATTTTCAATTATTTATTTTTTTTTTTCCTGAGCTACAATTCAGTGGGTCTTTGGAAACAGCTCTAAGACCAAAAAGAGGAAAAAAAGAAAAAGAGACCTATAAGGCAAGGCTTGAGGAAGGAAAAGGCTTTTGTTTCCTCCTATAGTCTGCCTTTCAGATGGCAGGTACACTAATCTTTAGTCTTTGCCCACCAGTGAAGCTGGAGAACCTGAGTCTCAAATGTTTTGAGGGGAGTCCAGGAGGACAGACTGGCAGACATTTCCAGTCATCAGAGACCACCACCAGAATGCCAAGGGACAGGGAGCCCAGCAAGATCCTGGTTCTTTCCCTTTCATCCCTGTGATGTATGCTCATGTGGGTGACAGTGGGGCAGGAGCCCATGCAGCTAAGCACATGCCACTCCAAGCCTTCCCAGTAGACTTTCTCCAGAATCTTGGGGGTGGGTGGGAAAGGATGAACAGAGCTTCCTAACACCCACGTCTTAGGTGCCAGTGTCTAAGCAAGAGTGCTTCTGTTCTAGAAGAAGTATTTGTCCAAAGGGGTCTGCAATTTACAATGGGATAACTACTGGCTACATTTCACTTGAAAATTCCAAAAAGGTTTCAAAAATTATTATTATTATATGTTTCAGAATTACACTCTGCTCTCATTCTTGATAGCCCCAGGTTTGGAAAGGTATCCTTTTAATCTGTCTATAGCTACATTCTAGAAATTTTAAGGCTGTGTGAATATTTCCTCAGGGAACTGTATTATTTATATCTGGTTATTCTCTAAATCTGGCATATTGCCCGGCACTTAGTAGGTAACTGATAAAAAGAGCAAAGGAGAGAAGGAAAGCGAAGTTGGGGGGGGACATAGAGGATGGAAAGAAGAGAAAGGGAGGCAAGGAAAAGCATGGGTTCACTGCAGAGATTTGAAAAACAGAAAACTATTAAGAAAATAAGTACCCAAAATGCCATTGATGGAAAACACCCTTTATTAACTACTTGTCTCTCTTGCTATCCTTGTTCTGTGCTTACCTCTTTTGTCTACAGTGAGTTGCCACTGCGTATTCAACTTTGTGTCCTGCCTTTTCTATTCACATTCTACAAGCTGGAATTTTCACAAGTTCAAACTGCTGAAAATATTTTTAATTGTTAGATAGTATTTTACCCTTTAAACATATCACTGCTTCTGAAGCTAATTTCTTATCACTAAATTTGTGATTATGTTCACATATCTGTTTAAGATAAAAATTACTTCCTCTGAGCACCGGGCACAGTGGCACATGCCTGTAAGCGACAGCTAATGGAGTCGCAGTGGGGTCTAGGGATTGCGGTTCAAATCCTGCCTGGGGCAACACAGCGAGACCTAGTCCCAAAAAAATAGCTGGGTGTGGTGGTGTGCGCCTGTAATCCTAGCTACCTGGGAAGCTGAGGCTGGGGATTGCTTGAGTCCGTGGTACCCCGAGCAACATGAGCCTGTTCCACAGGCAAAAATAGTGAAACCTAGTCTCAAAAAAAAAAAAAAAAGATAGCAACATGCATGCAACTTACTATTAATACCTGAGTTTATGTATATAATTTAGTATAAAAGATCATATTATATACAAATCATAATTGGTTCAGAATTTAAAATATATCTGTACAAATAAATGAAGCTATTACCCTCTTGGATAATTAAACAAATATTTAATGCAAAATTTGAGAATAAGAAATTTTCTTTTTAAAATTTGATATTCTATTGGTTATTGGTTATTTTGAGTTACATCCCTTGCATTTTCTCCCCAATTTAAGATATTCCCAGAATTTGTCAAGTCAGTATAGTTTATGTTGTCTGCATGTAATTATGTAAGAGATCTTTGCTGATGCTATAGTTCTCTGAATATGGATCCTGTTTATTTAGAATTCCATATTCAATCCTCTTTGGTAGTTTGGAAGTCTCCTGTCTAGCTGTTTTGAGAAATTTTTACAGTTAAAAAATTAAAACTAAAATAAGTTTGAAGTTTTCAAACTTAGAAAACTAAAATAAGTTTTCTGTGAGTTGATTTCTGAGTTTCTCCTTTTTTCCAAAGGAGGTTTTAAAAAAAATCACGGACAAATTATTCCCTAAATGTTTTCCATAATCAAAAATAACTGATACACAAGCTATAACAAATTACATTTTCTATAAACTACCAAGGTAGTTGACTTTCACAGATATTTGTTAGAAGATCAATTAATTCATGAAAAAACAGTTCCAAGAAGATGGAAGGATGCGTGATCTTAATGCAGTTAGCTTATATACATATGCTGGTGTGTGGGGGTGCAAATGATTAGCTGCCTGTTGAGCGAAGATTCAGGTCCCCTCATTGCCTCAGGTTCACAGTGGTGCCTGACCCTGCTAGCCTATGGCCTTGGACCAGTGATAACAAATAACGCTGACCATCACTGCCTGGCCTCTACGAGGGCTATATCCTCTTTACTGATCAACCTCCTGTTGACCAACAGCAACTTTCACCATGTATAACAACTCTCCAGGTTCAGTTCTTTCACACTCAACCAGGATATCTTTTCTGCCAGTGCGTCCCTCTACTCTGGTGTCTACCGGCTGGCCCCATCTATCACTCCACTTACGTGTACATTGAGCTTTTAGTTGTTATTTTATGTATGCATTTATCATTTTAAATGTCTATAGTCACTTGAGGGCAAGACCCTCACATCATTCCCTTTGATATCCAAAACTCTTTAGTAGCACCCCTCCATGGCATTCCCAGATGCATGTGATATTGCTGACAGGATTCCCTTGGTGTAGAGTCATGGTATAGTTGTCACCTGAGTGTGAGGTGGCAAAAAGCTCCATAACAAAAAGTAACATTGGTGTCAGGAATAAAGTGTTAATGGAGAGTTAATGACACAGCATAGTCAGTAAATTCCAATGTTGGAAGCTATCATTTCTGACTTTGCAAGTTACAGTAGTAAAAATAAAAACATATCATAGTCTTAGAAATCATAATGTGACCTTGCTGCATTTCTTGTAAGATTTCCAACCTGAGGTTAGTTTCTCTCAGTAGGGGTGTATGTGCATGTGTATGTGCATATGTGTGCACGTGTGCCTGTGTTTGTATGTATTTCACTTCTGGCTTGAGTGAAAGATGTTAGGAGGATGCATGACTCACTTGGGGAAATTGGATACTTAGCAATACTAAGACCAGCTGCCTATGAAACACAATGCCAAAGAAAAATGTTGGCATCTTATTTATTTGGAGAGGTGACTGACTCTGATGATTTGGTCACAAGCTGGTTTGAGTCTGGATGAAGTCACAGCACATAAGCTCTCCAAGCCTAGACCAGGCAGAGTTATTAAATGTGAATAGTTAGACTTTGTAGCCCAGCTATTCCTGTGCCAAGGAGATTGGAATAGAAGTTTTGAGAGAAAGGGAAAGGGAACATTTATAAGGTCTGGGTTCTGGAATTGTTTATGGGTGAAGAAACAGGGGTGACTCAAGACCCAAGAGCATATTTGGAAGAACCCTGGGGTTCAAAGGGAAAGCTGGCAAAGTGCTCACCTGACAGGGCACCCATAGCAGCCGTAGGTAGGAAGGGGAAAATGGAGTTTGAGACAGAATCAGCAGAAAATGGAAACCAAGATTGAACAGCACTTAAAGAAAAATTTCAGGAAATAAAGATAAATAGAAAGGTAGATGGAAATAGCAGTGAGGGTGTGAGTGGGGAGGGGAGGTGCTCCATGTGAAAGAATTTGCAAACCCAGGATAAATGGAAATTGCTGGTGTCAATTGAAAAAAAATACAATAAAAGGGATACTGGTTGTACCTAAATGGGCAATAAAGGAAAGATGGAGAGAAACTGAAGGAGAGGGCCTTTTGGACACCTGTGTGGCCTTTTCTGAGCAGAAAAGATCAGAAAGGTCACACACCCCTGGCCTTCTGGCTGTCCTCACACCTGCCCACTGTTGGAATGGCCTGTAGAATGGTGGCGTGAGTCAGTCAGCTCTGTGGATTGAAAGCTCTAACAGGAAAAGTACAAAGTCTTTTGGTTAATTTGGTAGGATGGTTAGCTGACTCCTGTGGCTGTTTTGTATATCAAGCTTTTGGGACAAAAATCTTTGTAAACTGAAAGGAAGCAGTTAATAAAGAGAACAGTTAGGAGACTGATAGAAGATGTGACCCTGTGGGTACAAGTTATCTCCAGAACTGGAAAGGAATGAAGGCAGAACATTAAAGGAAGTCTATGTGCTTACAGATGAAATTGGGGTGTCTGTCACTCCACAAATATCCATCATGTGATGAGCCTAACAGTGCCTCATCTGTGCTTGACAGAGGTCTTAAATGCAATGAAGTAGGTGCTTCGAGATTAGCTTGGGTGTGTGTGGTGGGGGGAGGGGGGGTAAAGAAAGGTAATATATTTAGAATAGCATTGGGGTCAAGGTTTGACTTTTGATAGACAATGAACCAGAGTGAGGGTTCAGTAGAAAGTGACCAGCAGGAATTTGTGATGGGACTTTTTAATGTCTTCTATGTTAGCTAGTCTACATTAAGAAATTAAGAGAAAATGAAGTGAAAAACAGAAACAATGAAATCAGAAAAGCCTTCTAAAAATAGCCAGGTCTAGGAAAAGGGCAAGCACCCAGAATCACTACACATTTCCAGGCTCCTGCTTGCCCTGGTGTTTCTTCACTGTTGTTATGAACACAGCTTCTGAATTCCCAGGAGAAGTGGAAAAGAAAAGACAAATTTGCAGTTGAGTGAAACCACAATGCACCAGCACAATCCAGGGGCCTATTTCTAGAAATGAAGGCTGATGCATATTAATTCATTCAGCCGGCCCCTTTGTTTATAATTCTTGCTTACATTTGCTGTCATGCACTGCAGTAAAATTTACACCCTTTTTGGGATGCAAGAAGTTATTTTTATTTATCCTTCTTTGTTAGCTGTTTCACTTCACAATAATTAATCAAATCACCAAAGCAGCATCAAATTGGGGAGTGACGATTTATTTGCATTATTTGCCTTTTTTAATGGAGTATCTCAGAGGGTAAGGACTCTGTTATAAAATGGTCCTCTTATTTTATGACAGGTTGCAATTTTCTTGTAATGTTAGATGTGGCTCCTCTTGATAATTACGCTAAATTAAGTAGTCCTACACATTATAGAAATGTATGTTAAGATACATTAACATTAAGAATTTTAATTAGATTCTACATATCATTTAAATACATGTGAAACAAGAATACATCTGAAATTCAGAATTTGAATGTAATTCTACACAACTCAAATTACTAATGAAGAAACTTGGGGTATTCGCAACCTTCCAGCCGCTTCCCCGATATGAAATTTTATAACAGGTATTAAGGCCACACATCAAAGTTAAAAAACCCATCTAGTTAATTCATCTCAGATTTTTGTTTTTCCTAGTCTGTCCCTTTCCATGTCTTTATCACTTGCTGCTCACATAGCAGTAACAGAAAAGTCAGTCAAGGGGTGGAACTTGACAGTCCCTGTGAAATCTTAGTGCAAAGCATTAAAGAAGGAAAAGAAATTAGCAGAGAGCCACACCCTGGTGTGTGAACCACATCAGTGTTGCCTCAGCTCTGACCTGAGCTTTCTCGGCAGTTTCGGGGACCCAGGGGCTATAGAAGAGGACAACCTGAGAGCCCTGACCCTGCCTGCACCTGGAGGTCCCAGCCTACCAAACACTGGGTGGGACTTGTCACCTGCAAGGGCTGTGCCTGTTGGGAAACGGGCTTGGCTTTTGAGGGCCTTGAAGCTAAACAAAATAACTAAAGAATCTGCAACATCCTGAATCCTCTGTGCTTATTTTGTTGTTGTTGCTGCTGCTCCTGTTTTCAAGCAGCCGAAACCCACTTTGCCTGCCTGCTCTTCGCTGCATGCCCTCAAAATCCATATTTTGAAGTCTCATATATTAACCCCTAGTACCTCAAAATGTGACTGACTCTATGGGAGATGGGCATAAGCATAAGCAAGGTACATGAGGGCCTGTAGGTCAGCCCCAGCTGA
>PVHY01012906.1:0-42944 GCA_004024945.1 Uropsilus gracilis | reverse complement strand
TAGGACTGAGAGACTGAGGATATTTGGGGCAATCTGGGAAAGGACTTTGGACAATGCTGGGAAAGGTTTTGGACAATGTTGAAGTATTCTGAGTCTTACATATTTTTTTTTTGTAATTATTAGGATAATTAGAAATCACTTTGTTAGAAATAAATTAGTCTGCACTGCACTGAGAGTCTTACATTGGTTTGGTATTTTGATTGAGAAGGCTGGGGATGGTGGTAAGAACCCACGAGTGGAAAGTTTAAACTGTGTTTTAAAGTTTTTCTTTTCTGCAGTTTTTGGAGCTGAAAGCAGAGAGCAGTTGGCTGGCTTTTGCATATCAATGGTAAAGGTGATCAGTGAAAATGCTAATGAAGAGTGTGTAGCCTGCTTTGTAGAGAGTAGCAGGAAATTAAGAGTATCCAGTTAAGGTTAAAGGTGGATGCAAAGGAACTGCTTGGGAGAGAGAAGCAAGCAGATAGGGGTAAACAGTTAAGTGAAGTCAGAAAGTCTCTTTTTACCTACTTTCAATGAGTTATATTCTAGCCTTGGTAACCTAAATTTGTTGTTGTGCAGTTGATGGGTCTCTGGCATTTACCTAAGGTCTGGCAGCAGTTTTCCAGTTAATCATGCACGTATAACTTGTAAGGGTCTTTGTTACAGGTAGATATCAGGGAGGATATTTCATATTTCTCCAGTAGTCAGGTGTTATATGGCCTTACAATTAATATAGCTGGATGGAGACAAATATTGCATGGGTCTTATATATTCTAAGAAATTAGTAATAATAGTACTAAATAAGGAGTTTCTTGGAGGTGTTTCTTGGAAATAATTATGAAGTGTTAGGTGATAAGTATTGTCAACACTATAGCTTTTATTTTGGCTGATAGTGGGACATAATGAGTGTAACCTTTGGATAATAGATGTTCAGGTTCACAACAACACAGTGTTTACAAGCTGCTGTGTTTAGAGAAGGCCATCAGCTTGTCCTTGGCTCTATAGTAATGGGAAAATTATAGTTTCTCTAGGGGAACATAACAGTGACACTCTGAGCAGAAACAGCACCATCCTTTATTCCTGGGAGAGAAACTGCTAAACAACTAATACTGCAGAGTAAAGCCTAATGACTGTTCTATTTATATCTAGGCTGTTTAACAAACCATAAGCACATTAAAAAAAAGATTCTTACAAAAATTTATTATTCTGCACATGCCATCAAGAAAATGCAAACATATTTATTTACAGACATCTTTAAAAGGCATGTGCAATAAATAATGCTTGCAATAATTTAATGTGTCAGAGTCCTGGTTGTGCTAGACATGGCAATATTTTATCATGTTATATGGACACAACTTTCTAGTAAAACAGCTTTGTGTTCTAGTAAAATGACTTTCTGCTAAAATCATTTTTGCCAAGCCTTCTCCATTACTTAACATGGTGCATCCTTATCAAGTAGCAGTTAACAGGAAGAAAGAAAAATGTATTGGAACTTTTCAAGGATTCAAGGATATTGAAAAAAAGGTAGAGGAAGTAAAAAGGCTTGATTTTAAATCTGCATGAACTTTAAATCACACTGAAGCATAAAACTCCCATTTCTATCTCGGTTTCTTACTTTGAAAAACTGCATTTTTATAGATTATAAATTTAAAGAGGAAAAAATTAAGTTTTTAACTCTCCAAATATATTCACATTTTAAGGTTTCTGTCAGTAGTATATGAAGAGACTTAAGCAGAGATAATGATAATGAAAATGCATGAAGACTTGCATAGATGGGAATTTTATGCATATCTTCCCACCCTCTCTGAAGAGTAGAATGAGAAGTATCAAACTTTGAATTTAGTTTGTCATCCTGAAAAAGTTTAGAAGGCAAAACTTCCTTTGTATTCATCATTAAAGAACTGACAAGCCAAACATTCCACTGCATCCTATTTTTACCAGTTCTGTTCATCAATATTTCTTCAACTAAGGCCTTTAACTTTAGCTGTTGAAATCCCTCAGGTTTCATTTTCCTTATCTGTAAAGTGAGGCTGTTTGATAGCAATCTTATATTTTGCATTTCAATTATTGACTTATTCCAAGCAGATTTTAAATTTTGGGTAATAATCATGGAAGACAGATTCTGCAATTAAATGAGGACCAATTTTATTTACTTTTTTGCTCCAAAATATTTATTTATTTTTAATTATTATTTATTATATTATTTATTTTATTTTACATTGTTATCTACCCTGGGGTTCTCCCACTACCTTGTTACCTGTGAACTATTGTCTTAGTCTTTTGTGTCCCTCCCATCCCCAGTTTTTCCTCTCCCCCTCTTATGCTGTATGATTCAATTTTGCTAACAATTAGTTTTAAATTTTTCTTGTCTGATTGTTTGTTTTCCCTTTGTCCCTCATATCAGTGAGACCATCCAGTATTTCTCTCTTTCTTTCTGCCTTATTTCTGTTAGCATGATTCCTTCTAGCTTCATCCATATTGCTGCAAATGACACAAGTATGTCTTTTTTGATTGGTGAATAGTATTCCATTGCGTACATCTACCACAGCTTTCTGTACCCTTCATCTATTTTGGGACATTTTGGTTGCTTCCGTATCCTGACTATTGTAAATAGTGCTGCAATAAACATCCGGGTACAGTTATCTTTTTGGATCAGAGTTTTATAACTTCTGGGTAGATTCCTAGAAGTAGGATTGCTGGATCAAGTGGAAGTTCCATTTTCAGTAGTTTAGCGTTCTCCACACAACTTTCCATAGTGGCTGGACAAGTTTGCATTTCCACTAGAAGTGTAAAAGTGTCCCTCTCTCTCCACATCCACGCCAGAACTTGAACTTGCTGTTGCGTGTTGTTTTTTTTTTTTTTTTTTTTTTTGATATGGGCCGTTCTTACTGGTGTAAGATGTTATATCATTATGGTTTTGATCTGCATTTCCCTGATTATTAGTGATGTTGAGTATTTTTTCATATGCTTATTGGCTATTTGTATTCCTACATTGGAGAAGCGTCGTTTTAGATCTTCTCCCCATTTTTTGACTAGGTTTTTTGTCTTATTTTTATTAAGTTGTCTAAGTTCTTCATGGATCTTTGTTATCAGGCAAGGGTCAATTTAAAAGTGCCTCAAGAATAGCATGGGGACATCCATTGTAAAGTGCTTTTTCGTTGGGAAAAATAGGTGCTTTTGGCATGATTATGAGGAAGATAAAAAATGTTGTATTAACAATCACTTCTCGTATGATTTTTAGAAAGAAGACAACACTATGCTTCATCAGGAAATCACACTTGACTATGCTTTTATGTCAAAGAATCTTAAACTTCTTTAGTTCTTGGATGGTCTAGGACAGATCAATAGTTTAGGAGAAATTTTCATGAATCCCTCGAAATTATACACAAAGGCACTCATGCATTTCAAAAAGTGATTTATGATTCTTTAATATTCAAGAAATTTCTCTGAATGATTATTTTCTTTATTTGTATTGTAAGGGATGCTTTTGAATTTCAAGGCCCCCCAAATATGGGTGAATGGAAGAAGTAAGAAAATATCTACAGGAAGACTAGCTACCATTCAAGAAAAAAATGGTGCAAAGGTAAAAAAAAAACAAAACAATAAAGTCTTTTTCTGGACTTGTGAAAAGATTCCTGGAATTCAGGATTGACTTTTTGAGTAGTTGTTAACTCCTCCTTTCAGTTTTGTCTGTTTTCTTATCTATGGAATGGAAAAGCTTGGCTTCACTAAAATGAGAAATTCTACTTAAGTAGATTTTTTCAGATAACTGGATACATGTTTCAGCTCAAAGTGGTGTATATTTTAGTTACTTGGGGTGAAATACCTCCTAAATGTTTTATCTTCTAAAGTCAACTGAGGTAAATAACAAGTTAATATTTATTGGTGCTCTCTAAGCACTTTATGTATATAATATCTTTTAAGCCAAAATGTCTTCTCAAGTTTGCTAAGAAGAGATTTTTTGTTTTAATAAACCAATTTGGAAGTGGAATAAATGACTTTCTAAATTTCCCTACATCTCCATATTTCTCACATTCTATTTACCTAGAACTAAATTTCACAATGTCAATCCGTTAGCAAGGAGTCAGGGGATAGGATTTCTTCTTGTACAGGAGAGGAGACAAGGTGTTTGGTGACCACAGGTAAGTTCTGTTGCAGATCTTTCTGGGAGAGGGTTAATCATCTGCCTCAAGCAGCAGGAACAGTACCTGCAGACAGGGTTTATGTTTGATTTTAATCCTCCAGATAAACCAAATTAATGATGTCTTCATTTAAGAATTCCTAAATTATAATAAGGACAGTAATATTGTCATGTCCCAGTAAAACTGGGAATCTCATGAACTAAAAATCTGTGTTCAAGTTTACTATAGAATCTTGCCAAATACAGCATACATGCCAGCTTGAAAAAGACCATTTGAAGTTCTACAGAACTTGTGTGAGCACACAGAAGGACCCATGACAGACTGAGAATTTCTAAAGGAGATAATCCTAAATTGAGTCCTGAAAAGGTTAATAGAAGGAATACAGGTTCAAACATTTAAAAAAGAGAGGGAATATCTCAACTAGAGGATACTGCAAATAGAAAACAAGTTCTTTAGAACTTCAAGTAGTTTTTTCAAGCATAAATCTTGATGACTGCACATAGAGGTATGTGTCCATGGGAAGGGAGGAGTGAGAGCAGTGAGAATGAAGAAGTAGGAAGAAAACTGCCAGAAGGAGAGATAGAAAATAGACTGTGCTTTATTCATGTGCTTTTTTAGTGAAAAAAATTTTTTATATGCTAGGTTGATAGATACATTTCAGAAAATTTGCTAAAAGTGAATTCTTCTTGGTATTACAGAATAACACTATTATTTTCCACCCACAAAATTATATGTGAATTGAGACTTAGCTACATCTGACTTTCCTTAGCTTATGATACAAATGGAATTAGAGGGCTTTACTTGAGAATGATTCACTAGTCCTTCATGCTTCTTTGTTAATGCTCTTCAAATTTAATAGTGATGCTGTGTAATCCGCTGTATGGACATTATTAGACAGATTTAGAAGAAGATGCATAATGATGTACTCTGGATACACAGATAACTATATTTTGCTGTTGGGTGCTAAAGGGGTTTTCTGATTATCTGGGGTGGTATTATAACTTATTATAGCTTGTATAGGACAGCGAGACAAAGCAGTGCCAAGTGTCTGTCCAAATGACCTTCACACTCCTTAAGATACACCCATTATGAAGAAATGTACAGATTCACAGGATAAGTTCTATTACTTTAAGGTATCATAATTATTTATGAGAGTGCTTTTGTATCACTAATATTTTCAAAATTTCCACTAAGTGCTAAGAGGTTTATGTGTATGGTGTTAGATATAGTTTTATTTAAGGCTGTGTTGCAGCCATATTCACTGAATACTGAATTTGTACCAAATGTACTTAAAAGTGAATAAATGAGGGTAAATAACCATAAAAATTCCAACTTACAGAAAAAAATCTTGGATTATTGTAAAAACTTGCAATGAAATGTTTATAACACTTTTATTTATTATTCTTCCCCAACTGCAAACAACTCAACTGATCAATGAATGAACAAATGGTGGCATAGATAGAACACTACTACAATAGAACACTACTCAGAAATAAAAGTAACAGATGATTAATTCATGTAAAAAATAGGGAAGAATTTCAAATACTTAATGCCAAGTATGGAAATACAGATTCAAAAGAATTTGTGGTGTAAAGGAGCAAGTACATGACCTTCTGGGAAAGACGACTTAAAAGAATAGCACATAGATGAGTGGTTTCCAATAGTTGAGGTGGGGAAACAGTTGATTACAAAAGGATACTTTTGGGGTGATGGACTTGCCCATATCTTAATTTTGATATAACCACATGATTATTTACATTCTATATTGCCGCTACTGATAGAACATACTTTAAGAAGGGTGACTTTACAGTGTATTTAGTAAAAAAAAAATTTTTTTAAATGCCAGGTCATCAATACTAACAGAATACTATAAAATTTATACTTTAAGTATAAATATAGTAATATGTTACTGTTTTCTGAAGAAATTTATGCCTATGTATTTATAAAGCCATAAAATTTATTCATAGCTTTTAATCCAATAATCCAAATACTGACTCAATCCTAAGAAAATTATAAAAACTTGGGAAAATTATATGAATAAAAATGTCTATGCCTTTTTAATTGCTGAAATGCTGACTCTTGCTTTTATTTACATTTCTATACTTGCTAGCAAAATTACTTATTTTGCATTTTTGTAAGTTTTGTGGGAAAGCATAAAATTAGTATCCTCTGTGAGTTGAAAAGTATCTGGTATTCTCATCTTCTATTTTCCACAAGTGTGTAAAGTAAAGTCAACCATTTTGTGAAATGATTGGAACTAACTTGAGATTTAGTAAAATTTCTATTGATGTTGCTGTAGAAAAATAAACACATTGAAAGAAAAAAGTACAGTTGCTTGGCAACTAGTGGGATTTTGGTTGAAGCATCTTTTAGCACATTTACAACTGGAAGTTTGTCATAAAATTTTGTTCCTTTAATCTGTTCTGGACCCTCATATTTCTTATGTTAAACAACAGAATATGACTAAGACTCAAGTTTTGCACATTCTTTTTTTTTTTGAGAGCTTAAAATTGTGAACTCTACCCAAACATTCTGTTCTTTTTAGTTCATTTAATTTTGGCAACATGTACCTTTTAGTTCATGAAGTTCCTAATCTCTCCATTAGATGCTGCAAAACAGTGTTTTGGCAAATTAAAAATAGATGACTGTGAACCACAAAATGTTTTCTTAAAAAATGAGCATACATTAAAAAACTTGGAAAAGTTTTGCCAAAAATGTGCTAGGGTGAATGAAGTGTAGGTGAGAAGATCATCTGTCAAACCAAAAAATAGATATAATCACTTCTCATTTACTAATTCACTCACCAAATATTTCTTGAGCATCTACTACACTTAGGCAGTTTTATGTGCAGTGATTTACTTTTGAAAGAAGTAGGCAACAGTCCCTTCCCTAATGGAACCCATATTCTACTTCATTCAGAAATTGGAGCTGATAGAGTTTAGTTTATCCTCAGGTGTTTTCATCTTTTTGCTAAATATATAAGTCTTTGTAAATTTAATGATTTGGATAAAACATCGAGATGCTAATCCTACTACATTTTTCTGATCACTCCTCTCACTTCCAGAGGAGGATTTTTCTAAACCTTCACCTTACCTTTTACATTCTCAGCAGCTGATCTTGCCTCTGACTTCAATGAGAAAATAGAAACAATCTGAAGAAACTTCCTTATCTGACCACTAAATTCACTAGCCTGTATGCTTCTGAGCTCATGTACCTCCTGTCTTGTGCCCATCTTAGGTCAATCTATCCCCTTGAGCACTGATCCAGTCCACTTTGCCTGCTGATGGAATTTGATTCTATAATTATCCACAGTCGTTGCTACATTATCAGTCCTCTCCATCAGCATAAAAACATGATATAACATTACAATCTAAAATAAAAAACATCCCAAGATATCATATCTTGTAACTCTGATCCCATAGTTTCTCCTTTTATAGAACACTTCCTGAAAGAAGTTATTTATAGATCCTATCTTGACTTGTCTGCATCCCTTTTAAGTGGAATCACTACAATCAAACTTTTGTCCTCATTATTTTAATGAAACAACAATTTTAAAGGTCACCAATTACTTCCATATTGCTGAGGTCAATGTCAATATTCAGTTCTCATTTTAAAAATGTGACAATTTTTTATTTTTCTGGGAAATTCTTTTCTCACTTGGCTTTAAGGATATTTCTGCAAATATCCAGGTCTAAACAACTACCCATCCAGCCTCATTTTAACACTTCCCTGTCCTAAATGTCTATGTCCTTCATTTTAAGCTTGTTAAGGTTATATACACCTAGGAATTTCAGAGCTGCTATTTCATCTCCTTGGAGTTCTCTTTCCATACCTTCTGTGTGGAATGTGAAGGATATATCTGTCCTTTATGATGAATAGTTGCCATCTTTTTATGTCTTGCTTCCTCTTAATCTCCATATTCATAGCTACCTAATGTGTTAATAATTCAATATCTAATTAGACTATAAGTTACACAAAAGAAGGTTTATTTTGTTTGGTTCATTATTATATTCTAAATATAAAAAAAGCAAATATTTGTCGAAAAATGAAATTGCCAAATTTAGCAGATAAAAAAGGCAAGGTATCTATTTAAATTTGAATTTTAGATAAGCATCAAGTTATTTTTTAGCATGTGTCCCAATATTGACCACATTTTACTGGGCAAACTTATGATGAATTAATGAATGAATTTTATTTTAGACTAAGCCCAGACAATCTAATATATGTTAATTATTAATAGCTACCCTCTAGATGATAGCCAGTCTTTTCCACAGAGTAGGGGTTCATACACTTGGCAATTAGTGTCTCTGCTATTTGTCCTGTATCATATGATGCTAGAATATAGGGATAGATTTTTCATTCGTGTTATTTAGTTAGCATGAAAACTGTTAGAGGAAGCATTTATGATTCTATATAAATAAATTTATACTGGAGGCAGAGTAGATTTAATTAGTTATAAATATCAGGATGAATTATTTATAATTGGAGTAATTAGCCAGCAATGTGAATATTATTTAAATGACTCAGTGGAGATGGAAGAAGACTGACTGGGAGTTTGATGATATGGGATATGTCTTTCTTTTATTCATTTACGCCAATGTTTGTGTCACATGGCCTCCTTGATTTTCCTGATCATTTCTTGATCTGTCAGCTAATGGTATTTGATAAAAATTTTTAAAATGAAAGAATTTACTTTATATTTAAAAAAATATAAATTTATTAGATGATAAAGATTCAGCAACAATTATATATATTTTGCCACAGTTGGAAAATTATGTGGGCAGGTTTCTGGCAAGTATAAGCTTAAACATCAATCTGGCTATTTATGTTTTAAACTTCATTAATCTCATATATGATATATTTGCTTATTTACTCAACCAGAATTTACTGAAATGCTTTCAAGAGAATGACTATTTAGGAGATGCTAAGTGATTATAAGATTGTCTGCTTTTCAAGTTGCTCACAGTTTAGTTCTAGGAAACAGACAAGTCAAATGAAGACCAATGTGTTATTTTGTTAGAAGTGCCAGAAAGCATGAAGGCAGAGAATAGAAGGAGATACATGTCTCTGCTCTATGAAAGGAGAAATGAGGATAAAAGTGGTTAAGAAAGGTCACACTGAAATACATGTCTTGAAAGGTAAAGCAGGTGGGTAATTATAGAAAGAACTGCAAATGTGATTCATAGTATGATTTTGTATAACTGTTCTTTTCTTTCTTTGACACTTTTTCAAATTCACACAACAGCTAAAATTTTTCTTTAGGTATTTTCGGTAGAATTGCTTGTTTGTTATAGAGCCTGACACACCAGGATATTCTGGAATTTGACCTATATTTTTTTGAAAATCGACTGATGGACTTTGTGTTGGAAATGATTAGGAGTTCTAAAAGGCTTTAATTAAAAAAGTATTGGTAAAGAAGTGCCAGTCAATGTCACAGATTTCAACCAACTCCAGGAATTGAGAAAATGAAGAATACTATCACATATTAGATTACTATTATTCTTTTAAAGGAAATTTTGTCTTTAATTCTGTAGTTAAGTCCTGCCTACTACTTTCACTGTAAAACTAAATAATTTCCATATTTTATAACTGAGAGATCAGTAATTATATGCCTGTCATATAAATACTTTGCAAAGTTAAAGATTTTTGAAATTTTACTGTAAAATTATGGTGACCATAAATTATTTTCCTTAGCATAAATGAGGTTCTATATAGTGCTACACTTATATAAATAAGAGCAAATTCCCATTTTAAAGACAAATTGCCACATTAATGACTGAAAATAAAAATTCAAATACAGTTCTAAAGATTTATAATTTTTGGTCCTTTTGGGTGGCACAGGACCTTGGAGAGGACCTCCATTACATCCCTGCCATGGCCTAGGCTACTGGCAGGGGGATAGGGTAAGTCCTATGCAACTGGGGTCACAAGGTCTCAGGGTCTTGGGTTCAGGGGTCTCAGGCTGGGGGAGCCAGCCTCTGCCTTCATATAGGCAGGGTATGGGGGCTGGGTACCTGGGCCAGGACATGAGCTCATGGGTTTCCATCTGGTTTACTCCAACCTCAATCAGATCTGTGTTAGGAATGAGAAAACCAGTCTCTCCAGCTGCAGATATAACGGAGAGGAAAGGAAGTGATAATGTCCCCGGATACACTCATCACCTAAGCTGGTCAAGCAACATGTCTTGACTAAGACAAGGTGAAACCAGTGATTGAAGTGACCTGTTCCAGATTTCTACTTGTATAATCTCTGGGACTGGGGGAACCAACCCCCTGGTCTACAATATTATGCAATGTGAATGAGGTTCCCTCCTTTGCCAATTACTGGGGGAACAAAGCCACAGAGATGTGGCTACGGCCCCATGGCAGAACCGCTAACACAAGAGAGGAGAGGAGCTAGACCAACTACCTGGGTAAGTCAGTTCCCAACAAGAGATGCCTCTATTCCTAGTGACTGGGAGTAGAGCTCCCAAACCAAGACATGAGAACTACACAGTACACAAGCAACACGACATGACAGATACCGGAAAGTGTTCTGGAAAACCGCACCACGCCTTTGCCCTACAGGAAATTCCTGACATACTTGGCCAGACTACCTGCCTCAGTTGTTCCTAGAGATCTGAGCAGCATGGTCTATTGCCATCCAGGATTGCAAGTCCACACCCAGGAAAAAAGAACATTGTTCCAGGAAAGGAAAAAACCAGCAGGTCAAGCATGAATCAAAGACTTACAGCATGAAGAGCTGAAGTGACTGGAGTGGGGAAGAGAGAAAGAGGAAGTTTTGTGAGGGGTAAGGGTTCAATATGGAAGGGAGGGCCATACCTAAGGGGAACAAAAACCATGCAATCATGACCAATATTGTATAAAAATTACAAAATAAAAATTAAAAAAAGAAAAAAGTAGAAAAGATAGGTTATTAAAAAGACTGCATACATTCAAAAAATGTATAAATTTGATATTATATAACTCATTCCTAACTCACTGTTTCATTCAACAACTACTGAGCATCTAGTCTGTGGGTGTTATGACTGTAGATACTTTCAATTCCAAACAACATAGGTTCAATCTCTGCCCTTATAGAACTGAGATCCCAGTGAAGGAAATAAACATGGACAAACATGTTGCATTAAATGCACTGATATTATTTTATCAAGCTACTTGCACAAGAGTCAATGGGAGGACTTACCTTAGCTCATACCTTTAACACTCTCTAGGTTGCTAACTGGATTTTGGAAATTGTTTGATTTGCTGGTGAAACTATAAAAGGTTAGTTCCTCATAAGAATAAAGCTGCCTCAGTTTGAACTTTCTAGAAATACTAGGTGTTTGACTGATAAAATCTGAAGCTCACGTTTCTTTATGTGCAAAATGAAGACGAAGACCTGCGTAAAACTGTAGTTAAATGAGATAATATAATATAGATAAAGTACTACATGATAAGTACTCAGTAAATCATAAGCATGATTACCATTATCATTAAAAAGTAACCCATTTATTTTCATGCCCAGGGATAAAGGAAGTAGGTTGGTTGAACTTCTGGTACTTTCTCTTTTAAATGGCTCACTGGTAACTGACTTAGCAGAATTTTGTTGCAGACAAAGTTTAGTATATCCTGTTTTGGCTTTTAATCATGAATACATCAGATAAACTTCAAAGAAATGTACTTTGGTGATTTGATAACTAGGAGACTACTTAAAAATCATAGCCAGTGCTATTAATGGGTAGCTTATTGACCTCTTAGCAGTGAGTCTTATGCCTGCATGGAGTCACTGGTACTCTGTCTCTATGGTTACATCTGGACTCTGGACAGGACACTATAATATAGATTAAAGTGCATTTTGCATCAATGGCTAAGATGATATTATAAAAGATGGCTAACCTATATGTTTGATTTTTCCCAGTTTGTAATCTTCATTTTCAGTTTATATGTAAAAGCAAAGCTTTTATTTTCTTATTTAGTTAGTATATATGGTAAACATTTAGTATGCTTAACAAGGACCTAACTCTCAATGAAAAATCTGAGCTTTAGCTGACAAATAGGGTATATCTGATACTTTTATAACTTTAAAACCACAAGAATATGTTTTATTTGACAGGTCATTCTCCATGAAAGAGTCTTAAAAAATAATAAAATTATGAAAACAACTTGAAGTTGCTGTCATGGAAACAACTGTAGATATGAAGGCAGATAAAGGTAATAAATCCCAGATCTGTGATTTATTAGCTGCAAATGACCTCTCTGAAGGCCACTTTCCTCCTTGGTAAAATCATGACTGAAAAAGATAGTGTAGATAAAACAACTACCACTCAATAGAGAACAATAAAACTTTTCATGGCACTACAAGATAGACTTTTGAAATTTAATTATGAATCTGATTGGTTTTTGCTCTTTTATTCAACAATTGTTGAGTAATCCCAATAGTTAGGACATAAAAAAGACCTTGGTAAAAAGAAAACTAGACATTACATTAAAATAAATGGTGGTGGCACATGCCTGTAAGCTTCAGTCTATGAAGTGGCTGGGGTCAGGGATTGTGGTTTGAGTCCTGTTCAGGGCAACATAGTGAGACCTAGTCCCAAAAAATAGCTGGGTGTGGTGGTACATGCCTGTAATCCCAGCTACCTGGGAAACTGAGGCTGGGGATTGCTTGAGTCTGTGGTACCCTGGGTAACGTGAGCCTGCGTTCCACAGGCAAAAAGCGAGACCTAGTCTCAAAAAAAAATTAAAAATTAAAAAAATAAACTGCATATAATTAAAACCACTTCAATTTGTAAGAGCTAACTCACAAGGAACAGGGGTCTGTAAAATTTAATTCACAGAATAATTTAGTTCCTCTGCCTCTGACTTTGACAGTTCAATAGAAAGGTGGAAGAATTGGCTTTAAATGTTCCTTTTTAGATGATGGGTAGGGTGTGACACATATCTGAAAATATGTAAACTTAGTACCTGAATCACACATACTATTAAAACTATGCTGAACTGCAATAAAAAAATTGCAGTGAAAACAAACAAACAAATAAATATTATATTCCCTATCCTTATCAACAAAGCACTACCAGCTCTCCTTTTGCAGCTCATCCCCATTAACTCTGATTCTTTCCTCTAGGGTCCCTCACTCACTCTATAGGTACAATGACCTCTTTTTTGTTGCTGAAATACATAAAATGTGGTGTTTCTTCAAGATCTTTGACTTGCTACTTTTTGCCTTTCAGGTACTTGTCCAAGTATTACCTTCTCTGGGGAATCTTCCCTTAAATACTATCTTGCTTTCCAGTCTCTCTTACTCTGTACAGTGGGTATGTGTTACTCATTATTTCCTTAAATATTTTGCACACACTTTAATGATTTCCTACATTCTTGAATCCAATGTAAACTTCAATATTTGTAGTTTAGACTATTTGAACAATCTGGACTCTGTAGCTTTGTTTGACACTGGAGTGTAGACACCACTCCTTGGATGGAAGTCTGGATTTGGAAGGTAGCTGTGTGGTGAACTAGCCACCCAGGCTGAACACTGTGAAAGGGCAACTGTCAGAAGAAACCATAAACTCCTGTGCTGGTAGGGGCAAAACCAGCCTTCTTGACTGTGACAAAGGCAGTGGGGGTAAAAAGGTCATTGACAACAACAGCCACATTGACAGTTGGGTGCTATGAGATCAGTTTTGTAATGTCATTCTGAGGATTGGCATTGTATGAACTTTATGTAAGCCTTCCTGTTGAGACAAGTAGTGACTTCTATAGTATACATTGAAGACTTTTGACTGATAACAATATGCATTTTTTTCTTATGGCATCCCACATATTATTTATTTGATTGTTTGCTTATGGTCCTAATAGAATCTATCCTGAATATCTAGAACAGCGTCTGGTCCATACTGGGTGCTAGATAAATATTTGATGACTTGAAAAAATGGGTTCAACATGAGAGGATTATGTATTTTAGCCACAGGTATTAGTTATCTCCTGTTGCACAAACCCCCCAAATCTTAGAGCCTTAAAACAGTAGATATTGATTATCTCACATCAGCTGCTACAGGAATCTAGGAGCAGCTTAGCTGAATGGTGTTGATTTAGGTTCTTAATGAGGTTTCTGTCAAGTTATTGGCAGAAATTGAACTTATTTAAAAGCTTCCTTAGGGCTCATGGATTTGCTTCTAAGATGTTGTACTCACATAGCTCTTGACAAAGACTTCAATTCTTTGCTACACCAGTCTGTCTCTCCATTGGTTTCCTGAATATCTTCATGGTGTGTGTGTGTGTGTGGGGGAGGGGTCGTGGTGGGGAGAGAATGAGAAAAAGAGAAAGAGAGAAAGAACAGCACTTTTATATGACTTAATCTCAGAAGTTTAGCATTGCTACCTCTGTCAAATTCTGGTCATTAGGACCAGTAAGTAGTGCTCACACTGAAGGGGAGGGGAGAATTGGGCATCTTCTTTTGAAGAATGAGGCATCTCATTTTGAGGAATGTTGGATAATTTGGAGACACATCAAAAACCACCATACTATTCAGCAAAGGATGGAGTTTAAAAAGCTCTTTTGACTTCAAAGTCTATTTCCCATCACATTACCTTTTCTTTGTCTATAGTCAAGCTATCTCTGCACCTCCTAGAAGGACATTGATGAACATATTTAAGGCTGACCTGATAATCCAGAGTAACCCTTCTCAAAATATTTCATTTAATCATATCTGCAAAATCTTTTTAGCTACACAAAGTAATATTCACAGGTTCCAGAATTAAGATATGGGTATTTAAAATGGGTCATAGTCCATAGTTTAACCTACCATGCCCATATTTGTTTCTTTAAAATTATTTGTATGTATTATATATGTGTAATTTAGCAGAAATATGCTTACTTTTCTACTATTTCATTTATATGATGATTTTCTTCTAAAACACTTTCAACCCTGAACAGGAGTGATTTGAAATGCAGGAATTAAAAAAAATAAACAAAACAGATCTAATTGTTGGATTTGAATAGACATGTTATATCTTCCCTCACAATCCATAGGTCCCCTCAAAAGCCCTGAGTTAAACCTGCTGTCTGAGGGAAGGTTTTGCAAATCTATGAACTACAAAGGTTATAGATGTGAACAACAAATTTTAATTTGCTTCCTCTTTGTTTCAAAGAATGACCAAAATTCTTACCCAGGTGGGAAGGCAGCAGAGTTGAAGCTGAGTCTTCAGGCTGATTAAGCATTTCCCAAAGGATGGGGAGTTGATTGTAAATCCAATGCATCTCAGCAGAAACACTTTGCTCCTACTAGTCCTTATTTCTGTATTTTGAAGAAGCCCCCTTGTAACTTCATATACTCATATCGCATGGAACAAGTTTTCTATTGTCAGCAACTTATTTTCTTAGCTTCACCAATCTTCTGTGACTTTGAGAGTCACCTTTAAAAACTTTGAATGGTCCCATGATAAAGACATGTCTAGCAGACCCATGCTTGAATCTCAATTACACCATTTAGAGTGTGTCACCTACACCATTTAGAGTGTGGTGTCTTTGAACTTAATATGAAACTTAACTATCAGTAGGGTATGATTAACACTGCCTTTTGCACAGAAGGCGTGGGAAAGGGTAGTGAGAACATGATAGGGAGAGCCATGATGGATACAGGGGAGGACAATGGGTGCTTTGGTGGTGGGTGTGCTTTGGGGACCACATCGAACGGAGACTCTATACTTACAAAACACTAACAATGATTTAAAAAAATAACAATTCAGTAAAAACTTATGTAAAGACAAGACAGTGTGAAGTATAATTCTGATTCCTATGGGAGAATGTGATTAGCTTGTTTGAATAATCCTGGGGGTTTTCAGGGGACTGAAACCTGGTACTCAAGGTGAAGGGCCATGCTGGTCACTTTGAAAAGGTTAGTTGTTTGGCTACAGGAATTTATTTGTGGGAAAAGTGTGGGAAGGGGGCTTTTAGTAGGTCATAGAAGGCTATTCTGGTTTGACCAGATAATAGTCAGCCCAGAATATTCGACCTTCACTTTTTTTAATTTTATTTTTTAATTGATTGTACACATGTATATTATATCACTGTCTACCCCGAGGTTCTCCCACTACCTTAACACCCATGAACCATCTTAATCTCTTTTGCCCATCCCTCCCTCGATTTTTCAACCTTCACTTTATACCATTAACTAGTTCCTGAACATGGAACTCAGAGAAAGAGAGAGAGAGAAACAGAGAGAGAGACAGAGACAGAGAGACAGACAGAGACAGAGTGAGTGAGAGAGAGAGAAAGGTGGAGACACACACAGAGTCTTTTCTGAAGATTGTTATTTGCAAATGTGATAGTTATGGTTAGAAGTATAAAGTTGGCTTTGCAACCATGAAGGCAAATGGCAGACACTCGAAGATAGTAGAGAAGAGAGAAGGGAGCTGGGGTCCTGAAATGCATCATTGAAGTTGTTGGGCTTTCCTCAAAGTCTTAAACTATGATACATCTTTTGTGACATTCAATCCCTCTTGTCAAAGCATTTTGATTCTGTTATTCTGCCCCTTGTAGCTGAAGCTCCTGACAGTGAAGATGGAGGTTGTCAGATCCTGTGTGATCTTATATGTGCAACATTTTTTTTATCTAATCTGGTTATCATATTAAGTTATGGACTATGGAGCACAGCACATGTTAGACCAGAGTGAAGGACTAGAAAAACTAGAGAAAATTGCAACCAGAAACTGCTTATTTCATGAGGAGAATCTAACTTTTAATTTTTTTCCCCTCTACCACCACCCCTTTATACTTCTTTGACACTTTTTCTTACCCCTCTCTCCTAACCTCAGAAACCTTGCTTTATTTTGTCTGTGTTTATGAATGTCTATGTTTATGAATGTCTGTGTTTATGAATATTTTAGATAAAAAATATACTGACCAGTTCAGTATAGTTAATATTAAAATATTTTACTTCTTAAAGCAAGATGAGACAAATGCCAGTGATTTTTTTGTACTTTATGCATCCTTCCATGGGCTTCCATATACAAAAGTAATTCCATATACAAAAATAATTTTGCCACACACACAGAATTTTGCCATCTAAACAGAATGAGCCATTAGAATCAGGATGAGGAGGGAGATATTAAGGACACTGTTGCCAGTATGGCCTGTCATGCTGTACTACAGACTAAAGACTTAAATGCCTAAGGGTTTTTTTTTTTTTTTTTTTTTCTGGAGACATCTATTGACTGGTGCATAAATTTCTACCTATGATTTATGTTCTTGATGTAAATAATTTTTCACAAGGATCAGTTTTCCCTGCTCATTGAAAGCTATTCCATTTTATACTGGCTCAAATCCAGTTACTGACTGACATAGCCCATTATGATCATAGCACCATGGGCGTGGAAACACACATAAAGTTAGTAAAGGTTTTCCACCTTTTCACAGCAAAAATGGCTCCACCCAAAACCATTTTTATTTTAGGAGTATAAAAAATGTGAAGATCCTGCAAATACCATTTTTTAATTAAAAATTTTTAAATTTATTATATATATTTCCTTACATCATTGTACACGCCAACGTTCTCCCACAATCATATCACCCTAAACCCTGTACTCATTCATCCCTACTGTGATCTTGCCCTCCTTCCTTCCTTGCTGTACACTTTAATTCTGTTGTCAGTTTAAGCAGCAAATACCATAAACTTTAATAAAACAAAAATAACATTCCTTTTATAAAATAAAAGCCAATATAGCTCTGAAAGAAATAAGTAGAAATGAGGAAATTCAGAGGTAATAAAAAAAACTATCAGGCCATATATTGACAACAAATTAGCCACTTACAGCAACCCAATAAGTCCATATAAACCCCATTTTGTTTCTTCACTCTTGCAGACTTATTCTTTCATAAGAACAGGTTCTTTTTATTACTTTGAGCATTTTCTATATGAATTATTACTTCCTGATCTGAGCAGAGAGTAGTCAGAATGTTATCAGAAAATCCACAGCAATTCAGAAGAAAATAAAGTTAGGTACTTCCAGTAAATATGTCTATATGAACAGATTAGGAAAATGCCAAGCAAAGGAAAAACTGTTTCTCATGAAATTATTATATGCAGAGTCATTTCTTCAAAGTCTGAACTGTGAGGTGATGACAAGTGAACATATTAGTGTCTAGACTAGAGAGTTGTTTCCCTTTAGAATGAGGAAAGTTTACTTTTCTAAATTTATTTAGATTTATTTATACCTCAGTATATAAAATCCATTTTGGTCCCTTCTATGCTTAGAAAGGTTTCCTTATGCCTATGATGGTGAATAAGAGCCAAAGGATCCTGCTCTCTAAACCCAACACCTTTCCCAATTGGCTTTACATGCATTCCATCAAAATTAATTCAGCTCTGGAAATTAGAACAGGACTCTAGTTTCCTGTATGTGTTGAGAAACATGAAGGCCTATAGTCAAGTGCCTGCTGCTCATACTTACAATGGTTTAGTTCATTTTTCTTACATGGGGCATATGATAAAAAGAAGATGGTGTATGTACTGGCAGCCAGGAAATAAAAAAGCAGGAGCATTGCCTTAACACCTGAATCTGAGATTTGCTGGTTTGATTTAAGAGATTCTGTGACTGATGGAACTGATTTTACAAAGAGATGGGATCATCTAAATTTCTTTATTAGAAAAGTCATTGTATTTGTTATCTTAGAACCTTGATCTGTAGTTTCCCCTCTTTTTTCTCTTTCCTAAGAGATGACATCTTTGTTAGTGAAGGTAATGGTTTATTTACTCTTTATTTAGAAGGCCTAAAATATCTTTGTTTAGTTTAAGAATCATACCCTCTGAATTTTGGGTTAAATAGGAGTTGAAAACTATAGGCTTCTACGTATTCTTATATTTTTTAAATTCAAGGATGTGAGTTGAGGAATCAGAAGCACAGTATTGTTATTTTCTCTGGTTTTAATATCAATTCCAAATCAAAGTAACTCTTTCTATTTTAAGTCTTTTGTTTTGAAGATTCCTTTAGGTGAAATTAAGTACATCTCCATTTTTTTTAGGAAAAGCAGAAATGGTATACAAATCTAAGAAATATATAAACTTATAAAATTTGCTAAAATTGATCACATAAACCATAAACTAGCAATTTTTTCGACCATGCTTGCAATAGAAGGTTTGAATAGTAATATAAATTATTGTCATTTCATCAAATTGAACTTTAGAAAGTCTAGAAACTCTTACTCATATCCTCAGGTATAGGTCAGCCATTAGGCATTAAGGAGACTAAAATCTCAGGCACTGAGATAACAAGTAATAAGAATTAAATATGAATAACATGTCTGATTCACTTTTCCTGGAAATGTGATATAGCAGATTTTTGTTGCCAAATTGCGGTGGTTTTGGGTTTTTATTACTCCAGATAAAATTCACTTACTGTTCAACATGATTTGCTTTCTAAATAAAAAATCATTAGTTGTCATCTGTACTTGTAAAAATGGACATATTGGAACTAACCTGGATATTTTCAGAAGTCATGCAAATTGTATAGCCTCAACTTTTAAATTTGTTGATTCATAGTAATTATTTTTAGAACATGTACAACATAGACAAGTTTGACATTGCTTTGCATATACAGCAGTTAACAAAAAATCCTTGCCCTTGAGAATTTCACATTCTAATGTGGGGATAAGAGGAACAAATAATAATCAATATAAATGTATAATATGTGGCACACTAAAATAAAGAAAGGAGGTAGAAAGTGCTATGAACTTTCCTTTGTTCATTGTCATAGTCCCAATTCCTAGAAAATTCCTGGAACATAGAACATAGAAAATACTTAATACATACTTGTGAATGAATGTATACTTTCCATTTTTACATATAAATTGTGAAGGTTATGCTCCCTTTTGAACATGAAAATGATTTTCAGAAGAATTGAAGAGTTGAGAAGAATTGAAATGGTCAAAGTCTCTGGATACTAGGAGATTGAGATTTCAAGGTTTCAAATCCAGTGTTCTATTCCAGCTGATCTTAGAAATGTTCTCTAGGCATTTCTTTAAAAAAAAAGCACCAATTGAATACATTAATCTAAAGTCATCAACAGAGTAGGAATTCTTATTTGGGAAACTTAAAGATACTTTCTAAATTTTGATTAATTTACTTTTATTACTTTGCTTTAACTTTGATTTACAGCACCACATAGGATTCAAAGCAATAGATTTACATCTCTGTAGATGTTCCTTATCATGGCACACTCACCACCAGAGCATCCCTGCCCCCTTACTGTATATCATGTGCGTCCCTTCCTCCCTTTGTTCCCCCTCCACTCTGCCCCTCTATCCTCAATTCCCTGCAGACGACTTTTGTAGTCATTTTATGTACATTTAGGGTAGTTCTTTTTTTTTTGAGACTAGTTCTCGCTTTGAAGCTGGAGGAACCGCATGCTCATGTTGCCCGCGGTACCACGGACTCAAGTATTCCCCAGCCTCAGCCTCCTAGGTAGTTAGGATTACAGGCATGTGCCACCATGCCCATCTGTTTTTTGAGACTAGGTCTTGCTATGTTGCCCTGGGCGGGTCTTGAACCAAGGACTCAAGTGGTTCCTAGTCTTGACCTAGTCTTGACCTTGGTAGGCTGCGATTAAAGGCATGTACCACCATGCCCAGCCAGGTTAGCTGTTCTTTAAAACAAGAAAAATGTCATATAATTCCTTGGTCGAAATGGAGTGTTACCTTCATAATTTATATGTACATACATTCATTCAGATATTTATTAAGCATACATTCATTTAGATATTTATTAAGATATTTATTTTCTACATTTTAGGAATTTCCTAGGAATTATGGATACGACAGTGAGTAAAACAAAGTTTGCTAAAAACTATGAAGCATATTTTCCAGCCAAGAAGTAAACATAAAATTAATGAGTAAATTAAATAGAATGTTTGGTGGTGATAAACACCATTAGGGGGGAAAATCACACAGGTAGTGAAAAGGACGATAGAGGCAGAGACTAAATTTTAGGTAGTATGGTCAGAAATAGTCTCATTGAAAAGATAATAAGATGAATTTAACATTTAAATGAATAGACTAAGTAGTCTGCTCTTTCTTATATGAGAGAACAAAATCCAATCATTTGCAGGACTGACTATATCAAAGGGCTGTTCTCTTTCAAACAAGAGAGAATTCTTCCTGCTTGGCATTTTTGCTCACACCCAGTCAGGGTACTGCCTACTTTTCAATGTCACCTTTTTTTTTGGCGTGATTATCCATCCCTATTTTCTATCCTTAGTTCCCTCACTCAGTTCTTCCCCCAGCAGTTCTTGGTAAGACACTTCGATGGAGAGTGAAGAGATTACTTTAGTGTGGGATAGAAAGAGATGAAGTACTTTTGTGCAAACAGTGGAGAGGTCGGATAAATTGTGGGTATGATTCAGACACATCCAAAGTTATGCAAGAGAGGAATAGAACAGTTTGAATGCCATCAAATGAGCTCAGGCAAATAAGAAATCTCTTTGTCACCACATTCCAGACTTTGTTGCACATGTGATAGTTACTTTGTTTTTTTTGAAACTGAATCTTGCTATTTTTGCCCGTGGAACTGCAGGCTCTCGTTGCCCGGGGTACCACAGACGCAAGCAATCCCCAGCCTCAGCTTCCCAGGTAGCTGGGATTACAGGCGCGCACCACCACACCCAGCTATTTTTTTGGAACTAGATCTCCCTACGGGCCTCAGGCGGGACTCTAACTGCGATCCCTAGCCCCGGCCGCTTCATAGGCTGAAGCTTAAAAGCACGAGCCACCATGCCCGGCCCTCATGTGATAGTTACTTGAGCATTATCAGAAATACGTGAACCATTATAAAGATCTTATTTTATATGCATTTTATATGCATGGATCTTTTTGTATGAGTCAAATAGCTTTTCTTCCAAATACTTCACTTAATAGTGAGACTATCTAGTGATATTAGCATTTGTTTAACCCCTTTACAACATTTCTGAAGTGGTTCTGATTTTTAAAAAGCAATCTAAAATTATATTCATCAAGGTTTCCAGATTAGCAGTGTTTCTGCCAGAATCCATGAAGAAAGAATGTTTACGCAAAGGAACTAACTCAATAGAGCCTAGTAAAGCAGCTGTTTACAAAGTCCTTTTGCCTGGGGACTAGCAGAAGCTTTTTACCACTGCTGGGCTTAGAAAAACAGGGGAAATCAAGAGTGGTAGAACCCAGAGGCAATATGAGGTCACAGAAGAGAGGACCAATAAGCACAGAATGCACAGAATGCAACCAGATTCCAGTCCAGACAGGGAAAAGATGCAGTGAATAAATACCCTTTTTTCTCTTTCGTCTCACCCTCTGATCTCCTACTATTGCCTTATATTTATATTTCTAAGGAAATAAAACCATTGGGGTTTAATAAAGTCTATATTTATAGGGTGCCAGAGGAAACTATGGGTAGTCATACTGCTGATTGGAGAGTGCAGGATGCATACGAGGTTGCTAGGGTGGACATGGAATGAATTCCAAAGGAATTATTTTCAACTGGGAATAGAAAATAAAAAGGGCAAGGGAACTAGTATAATTAGGGAAAAAATAGCATGCAAAACAGTGCTGATGTTAGTGTTGCTAGGGTGCTTTCCTCAAGGAAGAAGAAAATTCCAAGAAGAAGTAATTAACATTATTAAATATCTCAGGAAGTTTAAGGATAGTGATGACAGGGAAAAGTCTTTGGGTTTATTGGTTAGGAAATTATGATATTATGGGCTGAATTGTGTCTACTCAAAATTTATACATTGAAGCTATTTCATGCATTTAGCTCAGAATATGTATGAGTTTGAGGTAGCGACTTTAAGTACATGAGTGAATTAAGACAAATTCATTAAGGTGGGCATTGGTTCAATCTGTTACTTGATAGAAAATTTGGACAAAAAAAGTTGTCTGATATAAAAAAAAAGTATCAGAGATATAAGCTTTCAGAAGGCCAAAGATCACATGTGAACACAAGAGTAGTTCAGATAAGTGAGTTGCAGTTTTCAGAGGGTTTGCAAATTGTTGTGGGACAGTACAAATGTCTTAGATGTATCCACAACATACATGATGTATGGAAAGGACACTACCATCAGACAGTCATCCTTTTTACTCAGTTACTCCTGTAGCCTGCTTCCTGCCACACAGGAAAAAGAAACAATGCAGATTCCCTACAAGTGGAGAGACAAGTGGAGAAGGCTAGGAAGAGGGCACCATAAAATATTTCTGATAGGCGGAGCCTACCCCCTGAATGCCATTTTAGGATTGCGATTTTAAGAAGGACGTGCTAGACTTCAGAATGAATTTAATTAGAATTTCTTTTTAAAAAGATACAAGGGGAGAGAAAGACGGGAGACAAGTTTTTCTTCTGTAATGTGAGATGACTTATAAGCTGGTTCCCGGAAGGCGGGAAAAAGAAATAAGTATTTACAAGGGGAGTTGGAACAAAGAAAGAGTTCAGCCACTTTGGGGAGCAACTGATTTTGGGGTTAGCATTCTGGGGAGAAGGACAATGTAAGTCCAGGCCACGTGACTTAGGTGGGCAGCCCTGCTATAGGCCCAAGCCTGTGGAGAGGCCATGGGATGAGGAGGCCTTGAGTACTTTGTTATTGGTTCCTGTTCTTCCACCTGAAGTGAAGAGGACGCATCAAGGAGGAGATAGTATTGTCTTTGTCTACCTGCTTGAATGGAACATGCCCAGGAGAAGAAAGGATGTTTGCTTGGAGCACGCTCTGATGAACTCTGATTGGCTAGACATTGATGAGATGATCAAGACTAAGAGACTGAGATTTTGGGCTATGTTGAAATGATCGTTTTTTTTTGTTTGTTTGTTTTTATGTTTCTTTTTGTAGTAAATAGGAATTCACTTTGTTTAGTAATAAATTAGTCTGCACTCTAAGAGTCTTCTTCTGGTTTGGAATTTTAGTGAAAAGGCTGGGGATGGCAGAAACAACCCATAATTTTAAATGTCTTTAGGCTGCAGGAGCTGCAAAGGATAAATTGAGGCAAACTAGTGAGGTGTAAACTGCAGTTTCTAAGTTTTTTTTTTTTTTTTTTTTCTGCAGTCTCTGGGGTAGGGAGCTGTAAAAGCTGTGTGTGTGGAAAATGTGGATTAGAATTTGCATAACAAAGGTAACTGATCAGTGAAGGCATTTACCTGCAGGAGGTTAGGATTTGAATCTGCCTGGGAGAAGCAGGCAAATGATTTAAGTTTTAAGTTAGAAAAGCCTTTCTCCATCCAATAACATTTCTAGAATTTATCACATCTTCACTTCTCCTAACAATTTAACACTGAATGCATTCTATCACTTGTTTTCCATATTTGTTTGCCCAAAATGGTTGTACATTATTTTTTGTGAATAAAGGGATTTATCATACATATCACATATTGCTTTCCCTAGACAACCAACGTTCATCAACATTCATTAAATATTTATTAGACACTTACATGTCAAGTACTGCTACTAAAAAATGTCAATGAATAAAATATATGCAGTTTTTGGGCTCCAAGACCTACATTTTGAAGTTTTTGCTTCTGTATGTGACACAGGCACAGGAAATTAGAAAATTTATGGTGATTTTGTGAGAACATCTTCAGAACAAAGTCTTCCCTGACCACGCAATTAAAAAATGCAATAACTACCACTGTTACATTTGATTTTTATACCCTGCTATATTTTTCTCCTTCCAATTGCATAAACACCTATATATCTACATACTATGTTTGCTGTCTCTATTACTAGACCAAAAGCTCATAAACATCGGGATAATTTTTATCCTTTTCTTCACCCTGTATTGTTATAATTGATGTTTTGTCAAAAGTGTAAATGAAGCACTGAATGACTCATCATACTTAATTTTTGTCAAGTGCCTATTGAATGCGAGGTGCTGTGTTATTTTTCTACAGACTGATTTATAAATAGAACAAGGTAAGAACGTCATCATCTTGCTTTTGGTACTTACAAAGGAAACAGATAAACCTGCAGATTGTACCCCTGAATTGGTGTCAGGGCTCCCAGCAGCTAAGGCTGCAACCAGTGAGATTCTGAAGAGCCTCTTATCCTTCTTATACAGAGGACGGAACACACAGTTCATAATTAATTTATCCTCAGTGCTCTCATCCTTCATTGTGAAATGGTTGTCTCTGTGACACATCCAGAAAAAAACAGACTATAGTATTGGCTTTAAAATAAGCGGTAAAGTCTAAAAGAGATTAATTTAGTAGCATAAATAAAACTTGCAAAAATATTGAAATGTTGCTCCCATCCATACATGAAAGCATTACACTACCAAAATAACACTGTGACCAAGGGGTTGGAAATATGAAATGTTTTTCTGATGACAGAATATGATGAAAATGCAAACCGAAAAGATGTCAGGCCGTAGATCAGAGGCATACAGTAGTGGAAGGGAAAGGGAAAGGAGTGACTGAAACAGGGAAAAGGAGAACACAAGGTACTATGGTGTGGTGATGGAGGCTGGGTATGATGGTGGTGGGATAACCACCACAGGGACAACACTTGAGGGGAGAAATCAAATATTAACCAAAATTTAATGAAAATATTAGAAAATAAATAAGCAAAACATCCATAAAAAGGAAATATTTCAGGACTAGGCAATTGAAACATTTTTGACTATGCAGTTGAAAACTAACTGATTCAGTTTTGTGGCTTTGACTGGGCTGTGGTTTCTTCATTTGTAACATAGGCGTCATCGGTTATTTCTCAACTTTCCAAAATGTTCTAAGAATAAAAACATGTATTTAAAAGATTTTAAAAACTTTGAAGTGCTATCAAGTTGTAGCTTATGTAGCTTAAAAGCTTATGGTTGATAATGTCAGTCTTCTATCCAACAATAGTTCTCAAGCCATTTATGTGTTAAAGCCAGTTTTATCCAGTGGGGATACAGGCTTTAGGCATGCTAGATCCTTCAGACTCTTAGTGGTCTGAAGGCAATTGGTTCCATTCTATCTGCTTGTGAGAGGTACGGTGGACAAGGAGATTTGAGGGAAAGTTTTTGAAGGGCCTTGGGTAAAAGGGAAAGGACAGAAGTCAGGAATACTGATACCTTTTGGCTGTGGAGGAGGTAGTAAGATATCAGGCCATAAAGCCAAGGACCAATATTGATATTGATATTGATACTGAGTTGCTAAACAGAACCAAGTCTGAAGCTTTCTTGCTTATGAACTTAAAACTGTTTCGAAGGTCTTTACTGTTTAAGAAACTTTTACTTGTGTTTTGGTTAACAGTAACTAGAAGCATTCTAGTTGATAAATAATTGTTAGTTCAAAGTAGCCCCTCCTTCAAAAGATGTATTTACTTATTCCTCAAAGTTTATTTTGGTGAACCAAAGTGAGAGTTTGAATTATTATCCAACAAGTTCAGATAATGTAGAGTACCTCTAAATACCTCAGACTGAGTCTTCTTTTAGTAATAACAGTTTGATTATGAAAAAGAAAGGGAGGCTCCTAATTTTTTTGACTGTGTAGATAAAGTGTTATAAACACAAAAGTGAGAACAAAAGTACTTTTAAAAAACATAGTTACTCTTATCACATCATCACAATATAAGGGAAGAAAAACCTATAGTTGTTAAGTGAACATGAACTCTTAAATAGTGATGAGTTGATTCAGGCCAGCTAGCCTTTCTTCCAAATGTTCAGAAATTCCAAGTATAAACAGTTTAGCTTCATTATGTTCTAATCTTTTGAGAAGTGTTCTAAATTTATAAACTGTAGTCTGATGTAAACTGCTGAGTTTATATTTTGGTTTCAAAGAGACATCTTTGTTTTGGCTGTCATTGTCAAATCCTTGGATGAAATTGTAATCTTTTTCATGAAAGAATTAAACAGACACAAATTAATAAAACTTGTATGGATATGGATATGACCTGATAACAAATGATATTCTGGCATTTTATTCAGACTTTCACTATTAGTTTAATCAGATGTAACACTTTTTAAAACACATAGTATTTGATTTCACAATATAATAATTATTTTTTTATAATATAAATTTAAAGGTCAAATGATATGATTTGCTGATGTCCTGAAATTGTATGTTATTATTTAGAGCAGGGAAGCTGAAGCTTGAGTCTGGCGCCTTAGACCACTCGGCCATCCTGACTGTACGTTATTATTTAGAAAATGTTGATGGGTATTGATCTGGATGAGAAAAGTGTGAAAGGCAATTATAAGATAAGAGTGTGTGGTCTTTGAAACCATATAAATCTGGACCCAAAATTCTACTCTGTCCTAGGTGTGATAACTTAGACAAATCATCTACTTTTTACACCCAACTCTTAATTTCTGCATCTGTAAAGTGGAGGCAAGGGAGGGATGTATAATAACATCTACCTTACAGGGTCTAAAGAGGAAAAAAATAGTTTATGTAGGGTACTTAGTGTGGTGGCTGACCCATTAGAAGTGGCCAAGTAATGTGAGTTATTGTAAATGAAAAAAAAAGATATATATAATAAAATAACAGATGTTGGTATCACTTTTTATAGTGATAGATGATGTCATTAGATAATTGTTAATGAGTCTTAGATAATTTTTTCCATGTTCATTCATTCAATATTCACTTAAATATTTATTGAGTGTCTACCATTCCACAGACTGAGGAAGGAATCCCAGGATAAAAAATATATGAGAGCAACAAGTAAGTGCTGTCCACCTATCCAACTGCTATATTTGCCCACTAGCATTCAGCTCCCCACACCTCTGCTTAGCAAATTAAAATTCCTTCCTCTACCTTATTGTTTAGACTTCAGTGGCCCAGAGGAACACAGTATAAACCAAGGCAATTAATCTCATGAATCTGGGATTTGGAAACTTGTGGGGAAGGACTCAAGGATAAGAGAAATTGCAGCTTGTTCAATTCTGATGACATGGAAGATGTCATCTGATGACAGTAAAGAAACTCATAGCTGCTCTAACTTCATCTGGGTTATCTGATGCTATGAGATTGCTAACATTCCAAAAGAATTCCTTTTTTTCTTAGGATAGCCAATATTAGGTTTTGTTACTTTCAATTAAAAGAAATACTGAACTGATAGAAAATATAGTATTCAAATATAAAATCAAATATAGTATATAATATACTATAATTGAATATAGTATACTATATTCAAATATAGTATATATTGAATATACTATACTATATATAGTATATATTGAATATACTATATAACATATATTGAATATAGTATACTATATTCAAATATAGTATATAAATATAGTATATAAATATAGTATCATCTAGAAAATATAGTATCATTCAATCCCCGAAGTTTTGGAATCTGTTTCTAGGGAAATAGTTTTAATATAGGTAATATGGCATCAAAATGTTTAAGGTAACGCCATTTTCTGTGTCCATTGCTCTAGAGATTTAGTTTTATTTTTCTTATCACATGATAATTGTCTCATTTAGAATATTACATATTTTTGATAACTGATGCAAAAGACAGAAAATATGGGAATAATCTTTTATGATATTTAGTAAAACAGAAACTGGCTTAATAAGTAGGCAAAAATCCAGTGATTCTCAATTTCCACTTGTTCTGATTCCTTTTCATTTTCGGTGCAGTTATTTTTCTGCATTACTCCCCACTCTGTTTCTCTGATACTCTAAAACCATATAACTTGATGTAATCACTAAAATGAAAGTTTTGTCCACAAAGAAAAAAAAATCTCTAGTTTATACAGAAGATGTCAGTGTTTTAGACCCAGAAGCAATGTTTTAGTTTAGACTTGATTAATGTCTTAGATTTTAGTACTCTTTTTGCCTTTCCCAAACAACTTTGACCTATAAATTTTCTATCCAAGCCAAGAACACAAAGCCACTAGATGATGGTTATCTCTGTAACAACTAGAACTGGATTCTCTTACGTCTGCTAGTGGGATGATGCTTGATTCTTGCTGATACGCAATGATCTGTGGTTTCAGTGGACAAAAAGACAGTAAATGCGTTTCAAAAGGTTTAAAACATCATTGAAGAAGGCATTTCATGTACAGTGACTTCAACAGTTTCATTTTGATCCCTTCCCTTTTGGAAACTGTGTGATCCTATCTGCCTAGTCTCCCCTTTTTGACCCATGCCTGCATCTTTTTGACTTCCAAACCACTTGGTTCTTGTGTTCTGAATCTGTATTTCCTTCCTTTATCCAGAATATGCCTATTTACAAATCCAGCACCAGTAGCTAACTGATCACTGTGATCAGACAAAATTATTCCTACACTATTAAATAGAACGCATTGGCTATATTTATCGATTATTTTTAAATTACTTTAAAAGCTTCATGTCATTTAATCTTCACAAAGTCAATGAAAAGCACATACTAATTTTTCAAATTTTATTTTTGGATTTTTTTACAATACATGATTGTACAATTGCTGATCCCCATGGGAATACCCCCCTACACCACACCCCCTCAGTCACTTCACCTCCTTTCTTTTTGTTGTTTGCCCATGTTTAGCCCTTTAGTCTTTTTTTTTTCTTTTCTGGATCTATTTCCTCATCCTTGGTGAGGGTGTGATTTCTTGGGACTTGGTAGCGTGTGCTGTTTATCTTTCCTGTACTGCTTTTGCCTTCGTAGGCAGACTTGAGCACTTTTGGCTTGTAAACAAATGCTATTTTTTATTGAGGCATAATTGATGTATATTTAAGGTATATGACATAATGATTTATTATTGCATATATTGGCAATCGTAATAACATCCATCCACATAATTAAAAGTTATTTTCATGAGGAATTTTAACATGTACTGTCTAAGAAGTTTTCAAGTATGAAATACAAAATGTACAATTATTGTTCCTGTTTTACGTATTACACATTTTGAAGATGTGTCACATCCTCAAGTTCTTGTAACCATTAAGTGGCGGTGTCAAGCTTTCCATCTAGGTCTTCTTGATTTTGAATCTCATCTCGTGCAGAGCAACCTTACAGATTCTTGTGGGAGAGGATAGGGGTTTTTGGTTTTTTTCTTTGCCTTTCCATTTTATTTATTTATTTTTTCCTTTATTTTTTAATATTTTGTGGGTACAATTTCTTTTTCCTTTTCAGTGTTATCTATCCCGGGGTTCTCCCACCACCTTCCACCTTATCACCCATGAACCATTGTCTTAATTTTTTGTGCCCTTTCCTCTCTGATTCCCCCCTGCCTTTCTCATGTTCTGTGCTTCAATTCTGCTGAAAGTTAATTTAAATTTTTTCTTGTCTGTTTATTTTCCTTTATCCCTCATATAAGTGAGACCATCTAATAGTTCTCTTTTTCTTTCTGGTTTTTTTTTTTTTTAATTCCCCCTCTATTTTTAAAAATTTCTCCCATAGATAAATGGTTGCTGGGATGCCTTCCTCCTCCTGCCCCCCAACCCCTGATGGTCCGTCCGTTCACTCAGACTCCTCTCTCATTTGATGACTGATGTTCAGTCCATAGGTTTCTCTCCTTTTTCTGTGGTTGTGTCTATTTAACAGGCGAGGGACTGTGTTCCTGGTACACAGCATTCTGTGCATGAAGGATTGTAGTCTTATCTTTGCGTTGGGCAGCCTGTCCATGCTCATTTGAGGTTTAACTATGTCTTCTCATTGCTGGTTGCTCTGTATATCTTTTGTCTCTTTACCCTGCAGCTCTGCCTTCTGGCTTGGGGGGCCTTGCTCCCAGTAGTTTTCTGTAGTGAGGTTTCTCAGAGAGGGTAGGCATCCACTAATGGCCTTTGTGGATGATCTCCACTCTCTCCCTTTGCAGATTTGTTGTGGAGCCAGTTCCCCAACTCTGTGGGCTTCCTGTCCCACAGTGTGGGGAGGGACTCCTTGTTTTCTTGGGTGAAATATCCTGAAATGGGGTCTTAGTTCATCCATTCTTGATGAGTTTGTAGGCACACTTTTGTAATAGGTCTTCATCATGGTTGTCTCTCCAGTCCATTATGTTCTATGATAGTCCTTCTCCTGTGTCCTGCCCAGTTGTATTGGCAGGATCCTTATCTGGTCCCTCATGCATTCTATGTTGCTGTTTGCAAAGTTTGTTTTTCTTATTCCTGTTGAGGACAAAGTGGAGTGAGAGTGAACTGGCAAGACCTCCCCTGATCCCCCATTTTCTCTGACCCTGAGTGGGTCTCTTCTTGCCCATGCGCCGGTCAGATCTGGGTCTCCCGGGCCAGTCCCTGAGGCCCTCTTACCAGTCAGCTTGATGGCAGATGGTGCTTGGTGAGTGCGCAACTGGTGCAGTTGCCAGGCAACCTCTGGCTGGCAACTGTGGGCCCGTGCTGAACAGGTCAAACTCTGGTGGCTTATTTCTGCTAGCATGATTCCTTTAGCTCAATCCATGTTGCTTCAAATGACATAAGTTTGTCTTTTTGATTGATGAATAATATTCCACTGTGTATATATACCATAGATTTCTTTAACATTCATTTTTGTTTTGGGACATTTGAGTTGTTTCCATATCCTGGCTATTGTAAATAACGATACTTTAAACATTCAGATACAGATACCTTTATGAATTAGAGTTTTTGTAACTTTTGGGTAGATTCCTAGAAGTGGGATTGCTGGATCAAAATGGAGTTCCATTTTCAACTCCAGATAGTGGATAGGGTCTTTTGAGGGACAGTTGTAATTTGATAATGGATAGCATTCACAGAAATGCTGTCTAACAGTGTTGTAATACTAAAAACTACTTGTGGGGAAATATACTTTGCATCAAATGGCAGTTATCCTGAAATTTTTCAAATTATACTACCTAGAAGGGCCATTAAAGTCAAGTTGACTCTGCTGAGCACCACCAGTAAGTGTGATGAAGTCCAGGAAGAAGAGCTCTGATATGTGCAGGCTTTTATCATGACGCCAACTCTTTATCTCTCTCTAAACAAGGGACTTGTAGATTCATAATGCACAGAAAGATGACGCCTTAGTTTTGGATGATCTTAGATCTTAGAGGTGACTGCTTTGAAAACCTTCATTGTTGAGAGGGAGAAACTGATTTCCAGCAGTGAAATGGCTTTTAAGTTCACCACATGCTGAAGAAGGTGATGGTATGAACTCAAGTCCTTCATGCTTCTCTTCCTCAACCCTCCACTTCCCCTCCCTTTGATATGGGTGACTTGACTGGATCAGCAGCTGGAGCCTCTGGTAATGATATAGCTGTAAATTTTATTGGATGAGAGAGAGGTGGGGGTAGGAGAGGAATAGTGGGCTAATAAGGAGCAGCCCAAGTGTCCAGGCTGGGCAAAAGCCCCCTGCAAGTGTGAACTGATGGTGGCAAGGAGCCATGGTGGGACAGCGGCCAGCAGAGAAGTAGCGGTGTGGAGTTGGATGCCAGAATGACAAACCAGGGGCTGCTGAGGGCAGTCCTGGTGAATACGGCCAGACACTACCAAAGGTGGACCTGGTAAAGGAAATGCATGTAGCTGTAACAAGCTTGCTGGAAGCTTGCTGAAAAGTTGGTACCTGGGAAAGTCAGGGATTTGGAAAACTGATTTTGCATCAGTATTTGTTGAAAAAGTTTGAAGAAACTTGGAGAAGCTGAGCAGTTTGGAATGCTGAAGAGAGAAGCAAAGAGAAGATGGAAATTTGCAGAGTCCCTGCCTCTGGCTTGGAGGGGCAAAGAGACATGTGTCTTTGGGATCTTTGGGACTAAAAATGGTGACTAGTGTAAAATAACTGGCCTCTTATGGCATTAAGGAGTTTTTGTTTTCTTTGTTAATAAAAGCCTGTTGTTTAAAGTGCATTTGACTGGGAATTGTGATAAGCAGGTGGTATGATTCTGAAAGAATATGTGTGGTGGAGGCTGCATTTACAAAGTGCAGCTTTTTTTCTTTGGCTTGTTGGTTGGAGGTTTCTGCCTCATTTTGACCCGATATCAGTATCATCTTGATATCCTGTTTTATTCCTAATAGTCATGCTTTAAATCTTCTCTTTTCTTTCTTAGACACACTAGAATTGGGAGTGCCACTTCACTGCTACAACAGAGATGCTTAACATTTGACCTCTGATGATACCAAAAGTGGGAGATTCTTCATTACCATTGGGTGTGGGTGTGGGTTCTTACTCTAGTCTTTTTTGCTGGGGTGTGGGCAACCTTATTATAATCTACAAGGACCAAGGGTGGACATCTAGGCTCCCACTCACCCTTTACAGATCAGGGTGTGGAGGGGTCATTATTTTTCTGTGGTGTTTGACTGGACTAGAGGAGTTATTGTCTACAAGTTTTTTTGTACTGCTTGATTTCCCTTATTGGTCCTTTGGCTATGGAAAGCAGACAAATAAATATTGGGCCTTTTTCTTTTTCTGTACGTGCCTACTGGCATATCCAGGTTACTGGCTTCCTAAACTTCATATCTGGGAAATCATGAAGTTATTTATTGACACTTTGCCTTCTCTCTATACATTTCAAAGTCTTTTATTCATTTTACATATAATATCCAGCTGTCCTTGGAGAGGGGACTAGCAAAAACTTTACTCCATTTTCCTGGATGTAGAGGACTCATGAAACAGTATTTCAAAAGAATGTTTGGTAACACAAAGTTATGAAATAGATAAAATATAAGGCTTCTGTAAGTTCCTGCCAGTCATCTGATGATTCTGGCAGATATACTGGCCGAATAGACTGATTGATAGTAAACCATCTTTGTATTTCTCAATGAAAGTAATGATATTTATGTCAATACTGAAGGTAGATTTGACACTTAGTAGTTCATGTTGAAAAAAATTATAGAGTCTGTATTCAAATATCATTTTTATATTATCTAATAAAAAAAAGAAATTCGAGGTGCTCCATATTATGAATTCCTCCTACTCACTATGGATTTACACGATTTCAGAAATGAAGCTTTGACAAAGTTGCTTTATTACTGTTCAGATGTGCTTTTTCTTTGAGAAAGGTGGTTCTTCACTCATTTCACATAAATTATCTGGAAATTTAGTTCGCTTCTTTCTTTAGATGGATTTGCAAGGTAAGAAAATAAAAGGCAGTACTCAATGGTGTTGACTCCAAAATACTTCTACAATTGTGTAAATGTAATCACAGCTTATTGAATAATACATTTATTTGCTGAGCTATTGAGGTTTCCCGAAAGTTGGAATCATTCATGAAGGAACTGCCTCAACTTCTCTGTGACAGAGTTGACTTTCACAATTCTATCTGAAGGTCACATTCTGTACTCAGAATTGCAGAAACCATCATTTGGCAATTTTGATCTAAGTTACTGCTGTGCAATAATAATCAGTATCACTTAACTCAAAATGCAATGGACAGAAACAACATTTGATAATTTGAGTCACTGGAAAAACAGCATTTTCTTTCTGAATGGACCACTACAAATCAGTGCCCAATTGTCAGACTGGCAGAGGCATAATCCTGCCAGTCCCGATGGTTATCAAAGTTGTATATGGTGTTCTCAATGAGTTTTCAAAAGGATCCTTGAAATAACAACAGATAAGATGTTTTAACTGAAGAAATCAAGATAAGTAAATTCCAAAATTTATCAGTAAAAAAAAAATCATTCCTGGCAATTCCAAGAAATGACAAATCACTCTTGGCAGCAAGTGATCAGTAACATTTTTGCCAGGAACATATACCCAGGCATACCCAAGCTAGCAAATCCTCCTCAGCATTTTGACAAGTGGGGGCCACAGTTATGCTTCACAGATTGATGGGTTGGCCAGAAAATAGAACAGCCAAAATGGGATAGCAGTAGTGATAGAATAAAATAATAGTTATTGTTATTTTTTTTTTTTCTTACAAAACTAGCAGCAGCTATTCTTAAAATGCCAATATCTTCTTAGATCATGTTTCTGGACAGATTGCGGAAGTGTGAAGATGTTATAGTAGGGAGGTGGTAGGTAGTTTCTTCTAATCATGGTTTCTCTGGATATGCTAGTAATAGAACATGACTCTCCTTGACACTTTTTAGTTCAGATTAAGAACGTTTCATTTTAGTCTCTATGACCTGTTACTGTGAACTCATTTCATGCTTGAAAAGATTGTTGCAACTTCAGACGATCTAGTCCATACTCAAGTTCCTGACTGACAATTCTCCAAATCCCTGGAATCTTTTGCAAGTTGACATATATAAATATATCTGTTATTGTGTGAGTTTTGGAAGCACCAATCATGTGATTAGAGAGATGGGTCTTCCAGCCCCAACCCCAGATCTCCACTGAGGGAAGAGTGGTTGAATCAAATGGCTAATGATCAGTGATCAAATCAACCATGCCTTTAGAATTAATTTTCCAATAACACTCAAAAGGAGGAACTTTAGAGAACATCGGAGTTGATGAATATGTAGAGATTTGGGAGAATGGCATATAGAAGTTTTGTGCCTTTTTTCATATGTATCTCTTCTTACTGACTATTACTGAGTATATCCTTTGTACTAATTTGGCAATCTAGTGAGTAAATAAGTTTACTAAATTCTGTTCCCTGTTCTAGAAAATTTATCGAATCTGAAGAGGGTGACCTGGGAACCTCATATTTAAATAGCCAGTTGATCAGCAGCATAGGTAACACTTTGGACCTGCAACTAGCATCTGAAATAAAGGGCTTTCATGAGAGATGATTTCCTCACTTGTGGAGTCTGATGTAATTTCAAGGTAGTATCAGAATTGAACACAATTGAACAGAATTAATTTTAATTTGAAGATAATCAGCTAGTATCCAATAAACACTTGTAGGGGGAAATCCTCTACTCACATTGGAATTCAAGTTTCTCCTTCATGGAATTATGGAGATGATTAATTATAGTACCTATACAAATAAAGTGGCATAATAAATAATTATGACATAATAAATGTTAGATTATTAAGGTCAATACTTAATGATTATAAGTTATGTCTCTAGTTTTATCTCCTCTATTTTTTCTATCCTAAGATAGAAAACATACTAAACATAGAAAACATACTAAAATTGTCTCTGTTCTCTTGATAAATCATTTTCTCTCTTGCAAATTGATTGTGTCAACATGTAGTATTCTTGAGTTATCTCTCGATGGAAGACAACGTTGTGTTTTGATCTTATTAATTTAAGGTAGTGATTGAAGTCATTTAATGGAGTCATTCAGTTTCATTTTTTTTGATGTATACAGGAAGTATACATGTCTTTATAAAAATATTTTTATTTTTTTTCTCTGATTAACCTGTTTATTTCATTATTTGTCTGGCTAGAAGAACCTAGAGGAGCACAGGAAGATTTTCCCCTATGCTTCTATAATACCAGCTACATTCCTGAGTTTGGGGGCCACTGAATTTTACTTCATGTGTTTATCTCATTTGAATCTGTTTGTGTACCAGGACATTGTCTCCAGTTTCTAAATACCCTTGACTCCATGCTAGCCACCACATGATGTCTTATTCATGAGTTTTTGTTTTTCTGAGGTCCTATAGCTGCATTGTCACCCAACTCATGTTTGTGACTTATTCCATCCATGTATTCTATAGCATGTCTAATTACTATCTAAGTCAAAGCAATCATTATTATTTAGATCCTTTAATAAGGATGGGTAAACAAAATATGCATAGGAAACATGACAAATAGGATCAAATAGAATATTATCAATGCCCAGGAGGTATATTATAATGGTATACTGGCACTAGTTCTGTACGAAATATGTTGACAACTCTGATCTAAAGATACAATTCATTTCTTTGTTAGGGAATGGAGAAAGAAAGAGAGTCATCTGCATAGTGCCAGGTAGGCAGGAGAGCTGCTTCTCCCCAGTGTAGAAATTGTACTGATTCCTTTTCTTTCTTAATTAATTTATTATATATATATATATATATATATATATATATATATATATATATATATATATATATATATATATATATATATATATGTGTTTCACATCTTTGTATTCCCTGGGGACCACCTATCACCTTCCCTCTCTGACCACTCCCTCCCATCTACACCCCTCCTAACTCCCCACATACTCATCCCTTTTATGGAATTTTCATGTACATGTCTATGGCCTAAATTGTCAATTGGAATAAACTTTATAATAATAATAATAAAAAAGATCCAATTCACTTCTTTGTTAACTCATGTATTTCTTCAAATAAATGAAGTTTTCAGTGATTACTTATACAAATATATGCATTTTTTGGCCACTTTTTCTTTCTCTTCCTTCTGGGATCCACTGGTCTGGTCTGTGTAGTGGTGGCTTGAGGTCCTAACTTTTCTTTCTTTTTAAAAAGATTATTCTTATTGAGATAACATTGATTCACAATGTTGTGCATATCAGTTCATACTTCTACAAATCTGTTTTTTTTTAATTGTATTGTTTTCATTGATGTAACATTGGTATACAACACCACATATGACTCAGAGGCAAAAGTTTATCTCTTCAGATATGTTAGCACATCACACCACTACCAAGGCACTCATAGTCCTTCACTATAGATTATTCGGCCCCTTTCAATTTTTACTTCCCACCATTTCCATCCCCATCTGGCAGCTTCATTCCTACATCTGGGCTTTTAGGGGTGCTTTATTTAATTTTATTATTCCTTTTTTTGGTTGTTTCTTTATATTCCACATGAGTGAAATCTTCCAGTATTTGAATTTTTCCTTCTGACTTGTTTGGCCTGTGTAATCCCCTCTAGTTCCATCCATGTTTTCACAAATGGCGAGATCTCTTTTCATATTTCTAAGTAGCATTCCATTATGTGTATGTGTATATCACATCTTCTTAATTCACTTATTTATTTTGGGTACTTAGGTTGTTTCCATAAGTGCTATGATGAACATAGGAGTCCATATATTCCTTTGAACTAATACTTTTGGATTAGACACTTGGAAGTAAAATTTCTGGATCATATGGTTTTCCATTTTTATTATTTTGAGAAAACTCTATACCATTTTCCATTGGGAATGGGCCAGTCTAAAATCCCACTAATGGTGTGCAAGTGTTCCTTTTTTAATATACCTTCACCAACACCTGTTTCTGATATTTATAAAATAGCCTATTCTCACGGGTGTGAGATGGTATCTCACTGTAGTTTTGGTTTGCATTTCCCTGATGACAACTGATGATCACTATCTAATGTTGCCTGTTGGCCATCTGTAGATCTTTGGAGAAGTACCTGTTTAGCTATTTCCTCTTTTTAATTGGGCAATCTGCTTTCTTGTTGTTGAATTGTATGAATTCCTTGTACATTTTGGATATGAGCTCTTTATCAGTTGTATCATGGGGAAATGTTTTTTCCCATTTGGTAAAATGTCTTTTCATTATAAAAAAATTATTATTATTATTTGCTATGTAGAAACTTTTCAATTTGATGTGGTGATCCCATTTTTTTTTGTTTCTGATTTTTTTATCCCTTCACACGAGTTCCCAAAGGAATCATTGATACTAACATTGTAGAATGCTTTACTTATGTTTTCTTCTGTGTTTGTTATGGTTTCTGGTCTTAGACTTACTTACTGAGTCAGTAAGACTGACTCATTTTTCTTATCTATTGGCAGCTTTTAAAAGGAAAGCTAGAAAAAAGAGAAGTACAGGTCTACTCATGTTTCTCACCACTGTGCAATCTAGTTCTTGGAGCACAAGGTTAGTAACTATTAAGAAGTTTTCATGTTGGTCCAGATTATAAGACAAATTTCACTTTGCAAACAAGTTTCTTTCCCATATGCATAATCTAGATGATATAAAAATCACTTACATAACAAACTTTCATGTTTCCCCGAAGGTGTATTTTTTTTTTTTACAACTTCTCCAGCTGAAGGTAAAAAATAATTGACAAAACTAGTTATAAGGAAATAAGACACCTATGTTGGGAACTAAGATATTCCTGAAGACTCCCACCTTCGTAATATACAATAATGAATCTGTGTACTGTACAGTTCTATACAATTGCACTGGCCCCTGTTATTGAGATACTAGTTTTACTATCTCTTTTCTCTAGTCACAAGGAAATAAACACTTCTTCTTTATGTGCTTTATCTTGGCAGTGTCTTTGAAAGTCTCAGACACCCACCCAAAGAGTAGACCCACTGAGCTCTAAGTCTGTTTTTAGTTATTGTCAGATTGATTTCAGTGAGGCAACATTATGGTCAGCTCTGTCATGTGTTTAGGGGAAAAAAAGCCTTTTTTGGATGACTTATCATTGAATAAATTTTATTTTGTATTCAGCTTTTGATCTCAGATCAGTTCAACTCATGAAGGAACAGAAACAAACATATTACTTTAGTAATTTTGATGAAATTACTAAACTTTTCATCCTGACTATACAGCAGATAGAAATTATGCTTCTCTAATTTAATAACAGTGTAAGGGAAGTTAGATATCCTCCAAAGAAAGGCACAAGAATATCCATTTAAATTGCTTCCTTTGTAATGTTCAGATGGCAGCTGAGATATCCTTCAGTTCTGGACTCTGTCACAGTTGAGAATGCTCAATTGTCTTAAAATGAGTGGTTTTATGTTCCCATAGAAGTATGGAGCACTGGATTCAACAAAAGTTGCATGCAGAAAACATCAATAGCATAATGATAGTGAAATTGGTGTCTCCTTTAGTTATTAAAAAACACTATTATATATATTTGATATATTTAAAACTGTGCAATTTGATAGGTACACACATTCCTATTTTAAAGTCATAAGAAATTTTAATTTCATAAGAGATCTACAAGTATTATCATTATTATTTTTACAGATGAAGAAATAGTTTGAGATCATATAGTAAATATTTGAATTTGAAATTTAAATCCAGATATGTACTTTTCTAAAATCTTCTCAATAACAAAATGTAACAGAGTGTGAAGCATGAAAACATAGTCTCTATCAACTGTTAACTAGGTGTTGATTAAATATTTCCTTTGCTTGAAGTTAAAATGAGCTGTGACTTCAGCAAATTGCTATGATTTATAGTAAAGTCCAAAGTTATTGGTGTGAACTTTCAAATCCTACGGGAATTGTGAGGATTTGGGAAATTTCCCTAATGATCCCTCATTTCCATACATATAAGAAAACAGTATTTGGCAAAATGTGGATAAGAAATAAATACCAGTGATTAAGTAAGAATTAGAATTCCATTTTACAAAGCCAGATGGAGATTACTTTGATCCCTCTAAATTTATAAAATAAGCCCTTAATAAAGGGCTACTTAGGAATCTTACTTGGGAAACCTAAAGAAATTTTAATTTGGAAGACATTACTTGGTAAGTTTATGCTTGATTTTTCTTTTTCTTCCTTTCTTTTTTCCTTCCTTCATTTCATAAAGCTTTGCCAATTTTAAAGACAGAAACAGCTGCATAAGAACACTATGAAGGAATGGTCTTAAAATAGAGATTGCTGGGGCCCTACTAAAGTAGGATATTGATTTAATGCCATCAATAATTTATTTCAGTTAATTATAGTGATTTATTATTTATTTATTTATTTATTATTATTGTCCAAGAGTCAATGGAAACAAAATCCCCTCTACCCCCCACTATGTGAAGAAACTGGAGCAGATTTACTAAAGTCTGGTGAGCTATACTTACAAGACATTGATGATGAAATGGACCCAGATATTGAACAAGTTTATGAAAAGTTTTTAATAAGAGTGTAAGAAAAAATAGTAAATCTAAATTTCAGCCTATCACTTTTTTGAAGCAATTTGAGATATGGTGATGGAGCAGAGTCTAGGAAAACAAAAAACAATGAAAAAGAAAACCCCCCAAAACAAAAACACTACCTCCCACAATTAAATTAAATATGTTATACCAAATTAAAGGTGTTAACATTTTACTAAGATATGAAATTATTAATTTTTAATAATTTTGCTCAGTGCTCTAGCAAAATAAACTTTTTTGGTTAATTTTGCTCAGTACTCTGGCAAAATAAACTTTATTTCCTATATAATTTTTGTAAGTTAAAATGTATTTGTATGTTTATGCTTGTTATAGATAGTTAATTCTGTTGTTTTGACTGCAATGAAATCAACTTGAAAATCTGAAGTAAAATATATACAATGATGCAGTCAAGATGGCAAGGAGAACATTATCAGGGAATCCAAATCAAAGTGATATTCAAGAACACAGCAAGTTTGAACCTGGAGCAATCTGATTGATGGCAAATTTTGAAATGCAAATTCTGAAACATGGACAAATATTAGGAGGGTTAGGAGCTATGGGGAATGAAGAGCAAGAAATATCAGAGGGCTAAAGACAAGTTGAAGTTCTGAGACTGAGACAGTATTGAAGTTCTGTTTTTATGAGGCACTTAGTTTAGTGGGGGGGGGGGGGGGGCTTGGGTTCTTCAAAGGAATCCTGTAGAACCAGACACTTATTTTCTTGGGACAAGTGGCCTGGATATCAAAGCATCCCTCTTGGTCTCTTTGTTGTGATAACCTTCAAGGACATTTGACCTACACAGTAATGAAATAGCTTGATAATTATTCCTTCCCTGGAGGAAGAATATGTGAATGGGCTAGAAAGTGTGGAGTTATAACCTGGCATCTAATGTTAGGAAAATTTTCAGGTTTTACTTTCTCTTTTCAAAAATGAAGTTAAAAGAAGATACAGCGTCATGTCATTTCTCTTTGTTAGTTAAATGTGTTACTGAAACACATCAGCTTATCATATCCATGGCCTCAACCAAAGCTGTCCTTAGTAACAAGATGGATTGATAAAACTGGAGCTTATTGCAACATGCCTGCCCTGATCCATGAATAACTTAAGTGTGATTTAAATAGCAGATTTAACTTGAATGAGGCAGAGGCACATGAGAGCTCTAAATATCAATCTGGGTGATAATAAAGATTGTAAACTACCAATATTTGCCCAGGCAAATGTAATTCTTTTTAATTGTCCCTCCCAGTGGAGAAGTAAAATCAGAATAAGGGATTACTGAAGAGAAGAACAATGTGACTCATGAGTTACTGTCATGTGCGTTCCTGAGCTACAGCTCTTCCTTAAGGTTACAGCCTGACCCAGTCAGATTCTCCACTGATTCCTTCAGTGGTCACATTTACAGCTGAGGGCGTACAGGAGGAGAGATAAAAGACGAAGTGCCTCCGAAAAATATCTGATGATTCAAAATTTGTCAGCCATTCCTTGTGACCCAGCAAAGAGAAAAGTGGTCACTACAGAGATTAAGTGTAAGCCCTTATTTATAATTTTAGATTTCCAGTCCAGAAATGGAGAAGGTTCCTGACTCTACTAGTCCATCTAATGTAAATAGATGCACAGATTATTATCTATGGAATCCTTACTCTATTACTCTGAATTTACAAGAAACATTACTTTAAAGCTATCAAGTGTGTTCCCCCCCCCAACTTTTCTGATCCATAAATGGAACAGCTTTGCTCAAGTTTTCACTTAAAAAAATGAAGCCTGAGAACATGCACAGCTACTTTTCCTCTCCATTGTAATAATGAGGAATAGAAAATTCCGTATTTTTAGCTCTTGATTTGTTGACCTGGCTGTATAGCAAGAGTGAGCCTGCACTACATCAACTCATATAGAATGCTTCAGCAAGAACTTTATATGAGGAAAGAATTTTTCCCTTTTTAAAGGACATTTATCACAATCTTATTCCAGAACATATTATAGGAAATTGTGAAATATGCATGTGCTATGTGGATGCAAAAAAGATGTCTCTAGAACCTCAATAAGAGTTGTTGGTTCCCATTCTGAGGAAATTATAAAATTTCTTTCCCTTTCTCCCCTCTATTCAGTCCATTGAAATTTTCTTTCTTTCTTTCTTTCTTTCTTTCTTTCTTTCTTTCTTTCTTTCTTTCTTTCTTTCTTTCTTTCTTTCTTTCTTTCTTTCTTTCTTTCTTTCTTTCTTTCTTTCTTTCTTTCTTTCTTTCTTTCTTTCTTTCTTTCTTTCTTTCTTCCTTCCTTCCTTCCTTCCTTCCTTCCTTCCTTCCTTCCTTCCTTCCTTC
>PVHY01012905.1:18089-43139 GCA_004024945.1 Uropsilus gracilis | reverse complement strand
TCCATGGCTATACAATGAACTTCCAAGAGTGAGGACAGGAGAAGGCTCTTGTAAAAGCTTCCCTTTCCTGTCCTGATGTGGAAATGGTTCATTAGGGCCCTGGTACCCAGAAGTTACCAGGAACCTTGAGATCTGACCAAAGGGTGAAACCAGACAGGCTACTCCTTCCAGTCTTAGAAAAGCCCTGTGAGGTCCCCCCACAGCCCAACCAGTCTCTCTTGGAGCCGCTCTCTGAGCAGGAACACCAGTATCCACCAGACTAAGTGTGTCCATCAGATGTCACCCACTCTGGGCAGAAACTGGGTCTGCTGAGAGTTACCCATAGCTGGCCTCATCCTGATCAGGTCCCCACATGCCCACGGCTCTTGCAAAGGCACAGCGAACAGAAGCTCGCTGGTGGGTCCTTTTCCGTTTAGAGTCAGGACACTCTAAGTTGTGTATGTCCTCAAAGAGGTGAGGCGGAGGTACCTTCCCAGCCTCCTCTTTCCTGTTTCGTGCCATGGGTGGCACCTTCACTCTGAACCCACAAAAGTTTCTACTTCAGAATGAACACTGATGATTTGTGGGCCCAGAGGGTAAAGACCCACTCACACAGCCTCACAGAGAAGGCAGGAGGGGCTTCTCCACCTGACCTGCCTGCAGTCAGAGCCAAGGTTCCCTGCTGGGGAGTCACTAACTTATCAAGGAGTCAAGAGAAGAAGGTAATCCGAGTGTGGAAGGAACAGGAAACTAAGGGGGAATTCACAGACTGGCTTAGAACCTCAGGATCTAGATCAACAGTGAGATGTTGAGTGACATGGGGAGGGGCTCTTGGGGGTGGCAGGAAGAACAAATGGTGGTTTTTTTCCCTTGCAGAGGGCACATGGAGGAGCTCCTGCCCTGGTTGCAGGAGAAATACCCCCACCCAAGGGCCTCCATCCCCAGCCCACCTCTCGCCCTTGCTTCTTAATGCATGCCTCTCTTTGCCTGTTCGTGGCAGATGGAGTCGGAGCTGGAGCGTTTCCATAAGCAGAACACGCAGCTGGAGCTCAATATCACAGAGCTGTGGCAGAAACTAAGAGCCACAGACCAGGAGATGCGCAGAGAGAGGCAGAAGGTGCATGGATATCCAGGGTCCTGCAGGGGCTGGGTTCAGGAGGGGTACCCCCTGGAACTTGCTTTCCTACTCACAGCCCTGTCTGACTTTAGGCCCATGCACACAGACGTGACTGAATCCCCATGATTTTGGGTAAAGTGACCAGGGGTGGGAAGCCAGTTTCCCAAGGAGGTTCTCCACCTCAGCTGGTATGGAGTGGGAAGGAACATGTCCAGGAGGACCATTTGTGGTCAGCGTTCAGAGGTCCACAAACCTCAGGTCATCTATAGTCTAGTTCGGATAGTCTAGTCTATCCTAACTAAGGAGAGGAAGACCCATAGCTTAGGACCCAGAGAGCTGCTCTGGGGAGCCAAGGCAAACCCACACCCAGGGCAGGTTCTTTATCCGTTCAAACAGGCGGAAAATGAGAGTCCTGGAACCTTCAGTGGATTTTACAACTTTCATGCTCTCAGGAAACCAGGTACCCAGGCACACCAGGCAGAGAGACTGGGCCAAGTATATGGCAAGCAGGCCAGGCTGAGCAAGAAGACCAGAAGCCATACAGGCAACCGAGCCTCCCAGCCCCCCCCAGAAATCTTCCCTGTTTTCTCTGGCCTCTCTTTCTGGTGTTCTCCCTCTGACATCCCTCCTCTGGCATTCTCTCCCCCAGGGTGATGCTGTCCTTTTATTCCCCCCCGCCCCAGGCCCAGGCCTGCCCACTTACACATGTGCACACCCACTGGGCCAGGTACACACAGCCATGGGGAGGGCGCAACACCATAGGTGCTGGTCATAGAGGCTAATGATGGAAAAAGCCAGATCAACTCATTTACCCTTCATGGGTCTTGTGGTCCCGGGTCAGAAGGTGGCTGCATCTTCATCCCTGAGCACCAGGTGTGGGAACCTGCGTGGGCAGATGGAATCCTCTCACACCCACATGACCCACTGTACCAGGTAACCCAGGCAACTGCAGAGCTGCACATGTGAGTGGGTACAGACCCTGCCCTTGGCAAACTGAAGTAGCCAGGAGGGATGTGCAGCCAGCATGGGATAATTATAGTACAAGTCAGGAACATGTGAGATCCCATCAAGGGCTGTGAGACCCCAGACAAAGAGGAGACTCCGTAAGTTAGTGGGGAGGGGAAGATGAGTAACAGAGAAAGCAACTTCAAATAAACCAAGGTGCCCAATTATTGTGATGTTTTTCCCACCCTGCTCATATGGCCTTCTTGGCCATCAGGAAGGGTCAACACCACGTGAGCTGAGAAAGGGGGTACAGAAATGCTCTCTCTATCTTGGATGCAAGGGGACTAGGGTGACCACTTGCACGTCCTCTCATCTTTTAAGGCCTGTGATTCTGAAAGCCACCCCGAGTTGATAAATGGGTTGGCCCATCAGGCTGCTCTGTGTGGCCCCTTGTGGGTAAAGCAGGGTATAAGCGCTTCAGGCCAGGCGCCCAGCCCAGCCCGGGTGCCCAGCATTCTGGTACCTCTCAGGGCGTCTCTCGCCCACCTGGGTCTCTGTGCCTGGATGCGACGCCTCTTGTCCCTTTCTGATACCATTGGCCTCTGCCTGCAGCCCCTGCCCCTCCTCCTGGGTGTACTTGCATTGTCCAAAGTGCATGCCTCTGCCTGCAGGAGCGGGACTGGGAGGCCCTGGTCAAAAGGTTTAAGACAGACCTTCACAACTGTGTGGCGTTCATCCAGGAGCCCCGGCTGCTGAAGGAGAAGGTCCGGGGGCTCTTTGAGAAGTATGTGCAGCGGGCAGACATGGTGAGCTGGGCCTCCCTTCCCTGCCCTACCCTCAGCGCAGGGTCCCCCCCCCTCACAGAGAACCCTTTCGGCCTATCAGGTAGAGATCGCAGGGCTGAACACAGACCTGCAGCAGGAGTATGCCCGGCAGCGGGAGCACCTGGAGAGGAACTTGGCCACACTCAAGAAGAAGGTGGTCAAGGAGGGTGAGCTGCACCGTGCAGACTACGTCCGCATCATGCAGGTATTGGCACACCCCCTCGGCTCCCTCAGGGCCCCTCTGTCCTCAGGGCTCCCAAGATGTCCAAGGGACTCACTAGCTTTCCTACAGCTTTTTTTTTTTTTTTTTTTTTTGAGACTAGGTCTCGCTATTTTTGCCTGTGGAACTGCAGGCTCACGCTGCCCGGGGTACCACAGACTCAAGCAATCCCCAGCCTCAGCTTCCTAGGTAGCTGGGATTACAGGCGCATGCTACCATGCCCACCAGTCCTTTTTGGGGACTAGGTCTCGCTATGTACCCCCGGCAGGACTCAAACTGCAATCCCTGGCCCCAGCCACAGCTTCCTAGGCTGCCGCTTACAGGCATGCGCCACCATGCCCGGCCTCCTAAAGTTTTCTTTTCAATGCTTCTCCTCTGCCTGCCCAGACCTTGTCCCAGCTGTGTCCCTGACACAGAGTCCAGAGCATGGAGGAGGTTTTCTAGGTATTTCCATGCCCACACCCTGCCCCACCCCTGGTCTTTTGTTCCCCCCCTCCCCCACCAGTGGAATCTCTCTCTTTTTTTTTTTTTTTTTTTTTTTGAGACTAGGTCTTGCTATTTTAGCCCATGGAACCGCAGGCTCACATTGCCCAGAGTACCAGAGACTCAAGCAATCCCCAACCTCAGCTTCCCAGGTAGCTGGGATTACAGGCGCACGCCACCACACCCAGCTATCTATATTTTTTGACACTAGGTCTCGCTATGTTGCCCTGGGCAGGTCTCGAACCATGATCTCCAGACCCAGCTGCGACTCCAGAAGCTGTCACTTACAGGCACGCGACACCGTGCCTGGTCTCACCAGTGCAGTTTCTTTCACTGCCCCACCTTTATCCTCCTCTCTCTAACCCTGTCCCCCTGGACTCATCCTGCACGTGACCTTAGCTGCCCCGAGTCTCTTTTTCCTCTGTTTCCAACTCTCATTTCACCCAGGTTTGTTTTGCTGCCGTTTGTTCAGCTGTATGTATCACATGATCCCTGCTGGAGGGATCCTCTCCTCTGAAGAGGCCCAGCTCCTCCACCTCACCTGACTTTTCGGGTGCCTCAGGTCCCTACCCTTATCTCTTGGGTCCAGAACTCACCACGTCCACCCTCCCAGTTGGCCCGGCTCCAACTTAATGAGCCCTCCACACCCACCTGCCAGGATCCTTCCTAGGGCTGATCAGGGAGCCTGACCCCATTACTGCCGCCTCCTCTTTGGTGTGCTATCAGGACTGCCAGATTTCTGTTTGGGTATCAGTATCGTCTGAGGCAATTAATGTGAATTAATATCAAAAGAGAACATCAGAGGCACATTTCTAAGGCACGTACTTTTTAGTGTGTTAGATTTCCTTAATGCCATAATTCAAATACTGGAATGCGGATGGGTTGCAGCTGGGTTGAAATAAGCCAGCTCCCACTTAACCCACATGCAGCTGGGCTGAGTCCATGGCTCTTCAGGCCAGACCCAGGCACAGAGCCTCCTGCATGGCACCCAGTCCCTGGCAAGAGACAAACCACTGCCCTACTGCTGGGCCATGAAAGTGTCAGAGATCTGAGACAGGAATGAATCAAGTTGACAGGCCCCTGAGGCACCAGCCACTGATACACAAACCATTGCCAAGTGTCTCTGAAGTGCCCCTGAGCATGGAAAGCCCTTAGGAACCTGGGAGCACAGCACCTCGGGAGCCGTTGTCAGCTGGTGACACTGCTGGGCTCCCATCTCACCTGTGTCCAGCTGCTCCGCCCAGGTCAAAGGACCCCGTGCTAAGGAGACACTCCTAGCAATGTCAGTCCTGGGAGAAGGGAAAAGAAAAGCAGTAGAGCCCACAGGCTAACCAGACGGTCCTTGGGGCAGAATTGTGTCCTCTTATAACAACCCCCTTGGCTCCCTTGTAGACCTACTCCTGCTGGCCAGAGTGAAAGTCGGAGAGCAGAGACCCAAGCAGGGCTCCTGCCCAGCCCTATTACTTCCTCATGGCTTCCAGTGGGAGTCACAGGCAAGGGAAATCCCCATAGAGTATGTTCTGGAACAGTATGTTTAACTGTGTCCTCTGGAGCCCTGTGAACCCAAAGTGCCCCAGCCAACTGCAGGGGCAGGAAGGATCTGGGTGCTCACTCTTAACCTTACTTATTGTACAGAGGTCTGTGTAAGATTCATGAAAAATCTAGAAGGTGGGGCTCGAGAGCAGGCAGACCAGGGCCGTGAAGCCAGCTCCCACCTCAACAGTGGAAAGACAGTGCTTTGGCTGTGCAAACCCGGTTTATCCTGCCGTATCCACTCCTTTGAGGTCACTTTAAGTAGATTCTGGAATTCTCCAGGGCCAGTTCCTGGGGAAGGAAATCCAACAGCTGCCAGTCACAGTGAGGACTGAGATGACAAACATGAAGTACCAGGTACTGGGCTGGTACAGAATACGTGCTCCATTTATGCTATTTCCCTTCTCTTTGTCAGAAAACCTGCTCAAGGCCCAAGGCAGACATCCAGTGGGAGAGACCAGAAGATCTTTATAGCATGGATCAAGGGGCCTATAGGGGATCTGGGGTGTTACCTCAGGCGACATAAGGGAAGGTCCTGGCCACACAGTTCTGAGACTCTCTCAGCTGCTGACCCAGGCACTATGCCTTGGATGAGTTGGTAAGGAGCTGGCTGGAGCTGCATCTGCAGATCCCTTGGCACTTCAGCCCAAAAGGTCCGGTCAGGGCAGGGCAGATGTGGCATCTGCAAGATACTCATTAGAAAACAAAATGAGGTCACTATCTCATTTGTATGTTCAGACAGGAGCACTGGGCCTCCCCACTCGTTCCTCAGCATGCTCGCAGATAGGAAAATCAGAGTTGCTGTGGAATACAAACATCTAGGACACAACGCTCATTCATTCAGGACACATTTTTTGAGGCTCTTGCATGCCAAGCTCCATGCCAGTAGCCACGGAAGATTCTAAGATGATGCACTAGTCTACCTACCTCAGGGTCCTATGGCAGGAAGCTTGAACCCAACTCAGAAAATCACTGCCCTATCAGGTGCTGTGGGCCCTATCAGAGGCAGCACCACTGCACCTTGCAGACTCACAGGAGGTTTCTGATGGGAAGTGGCATTTGAGGTGAACCTTGAAGGGCAAGTAGTGGGTGGTCAGGGAGCAAGGGGGGAAGAACCTTCCAGGCAGAGTGCACGACCCAAGAACAGGCAGGGAAGCATGAAACCTAGGGGGGCTTTGGGGGCCCAGGAGTTCACAGACCTTACTCTGTTGCAGAGCTTCAGCAGCAGGGAGAGGGAGTACACTGGGCAGTCGGGAGCTGAGGCTTGCCTGGACAGGGCCTCCTTGCTGCAGCAACAAGCACACAGTTTATCTTATAAGCAGGTGCCATCCAGGCTTCTTAAGCAGGCAGGAATGTTTGGAAAGGTTAACTGTTGATGGAGTGGAAAGGCTAGCAGGGGAAGAGGCAGGTGACGGGAGAACTTAGAGCATGACAGCAAAGTGGGGGAGATTAGGAAGACTTGGAAGACAGGAAGCCATGTCAAAAGACATTCCAGTGGAGAAATGGTATTAGAAGTATCCGGTTGAACTTGAGAAGAGAGGCAAAATGGCACATGTATTAGGCAGATAGCAAGCCAACCAACTGGGGCTCTCAGAAAGACACCACTGATGCAGGCTTCCCACTTTACAAAATAAATCTGTTGCCTGCTTTTCTGCTTTTTCCAAAGCGCCAGGCTCTGCCTTATTCTTAAAGGTGTCAACTCAAGGCAGGCCAGCAGGGGGTGCTATAGGCATTCCTTCTCTGCCCAACCTATGCATCTGAAAGATCTCTGTCAAGTCCCTCATCTAAAAGCTGTACTGGACCACCCAGCAGAGCACCTGTGTTAGGCTTTCTGTGTAAACAGACATGGCATCTGCCAGCCCTTCTTTCTTAAACACACCCCAAGCCCCTGTCTTTGATAGGCCCCAGGTCAGATTTTCCCTCAGCAGAGTGGAGGGGTTGGAGTTATAAGCCATCTAGACCAAGGCAGGATCAGGAACAGAAGGCTCAGCAAACTTTATGCCCATCTCTCCAACTGGTAAAGCCTCCTAAAGCACATACAGTTGACCTCAGCATGACCTCTGCACTCCTGTACCCCAGAAGACAGCCTTCCTCCCAATGTGTACTTTCCGAGACTTTCTCGGCTATCATACTATGTGAGGTATTGGACTGGAGGTGACATGAGAGGAGAGAGGAGAGTTTGGAAGGCAGCAGTCACAGAGGAATGGGTACCAGGTACTAGAACCCCAGACCCACCTCAGTCCCTCCTGTGGAAACCTAGTAAGTAACACCTTCCCCATGGGCTGTTGTTGGGATTAAATGAAATCATGTGTGTAGGATACTTGGTGGACTGCAGGATCACTCAACCCTTAAAGTAATGATAACTTCTGTTGTCATCATCATCATCAAGCATTCAGTGCTCCTACTTGCTCCTCTGATCTGAGCCTTCTCCTTATGCCCCACTGCCAGGGGAACTCTTCTCCTGGAAGAGCACCCCTCTTCAGACTGCCCTGCCACATTCCACATTGAATCCAAGCTGGACCTCCTATGTCAGACGCAGTGACTAGTGTTCAGGAACTGGTTTTAGGTGATTTTAATGAATGACTGAACAGAACAGGGGGCTGGGCTGTATTGGATCATGGACAAGCATATTCTGATAAGAATGAGTCCTATCCTGAGGTCTACCTGGAGGCCAGCATCATGGAGGTGCCCTAGGCTGTTTGTGGAATCAGAGATAGGAGTTCTAGCCTTCAGGTGCCAGGAGCCTTTTAAGTCCCAATGGTGATGACAGGATTGACACAGTGGAGAGACAAGGAGAACTGAGAACAGGGCTCCACTTGGGGCCATTAGAACAATAAAGGGGAGAAGTGCCTAGAGCTTGTTTGCAAATCATGATGTCATGTGAACATGAGGGTCAGGTCCAACACAAAACTGACAGAACTCAATGATAAAATGGGAGATGATCAAGCAACTCACGATGTAAACAGAGAGTACTGGGTACTTTCAGTCTCTAGTCTTTGTTCTGATTACTATCACTTGATTGAAAGGAGTAAAGGAAAGTGATGCTGCTGAGAGGAACAGGGAGTGCACAGGAGTCTAATACTCCCCTTTGTCCTAGTCTCCCCTATATAACCCTTTCTCTCCTCCCTCTGCCCCCCCATTTGTTGTTTCCTCATTACTAGGAATCTTGTCATACTGTACTTGGTGCCTCCTGCATTAGTTATTCATTTGCTTAGCTATTCTACAAATGTGCATTAAGTATCTCTTACATGCAAGGCAGAGTCCAAGGTCTTAGAGTCCAATAAATATGTATTTAATTGATCCTTTCATGAGGCCTGGAGAGATTCCAGGTTAGGAAATAAGCAGAGCATCTGACTGGGGGACCTCTGGAGAGGAAATGTGTGAGATTCACCACCAGGGCCTGGATTAGATGAAAGGATATAAGATTAGTTGGAGAAAACCTGCTGACTCTAGAAAAGCAGGCACGACACCAAACCTGAGGGTGAAGAATTGGCAATAATTGAGCTTTTCATCCAAGAGGAGGAGACTTTTTCTTAAATGAGGAATACTGAAATTAAGAAATATACTGAAAACCCAATGTCTATCTGACTTGGTTGGGTCAAGTGGTTCCCCGGAGGGAGGCAGTGTTGGGGTACCTCTGCATTCTCTTGAGTCTCACAGGTTTATCCCATCACAGAGACATTTGTCAGGGCTGGTGAGAACAGTGTGTATCTTCTTTCCTCCCAGCTCCAAAACTGGGAGAGAATGTCCCCTGGGGAAACCTTCTTTTTCCTGGCACAGGTTGGCTTCATTCTATGCAGATTTGGCCTGCATTTTCCCTTCATGGTACTTAGACTCTCAAGGGTCTTGCCACTCAGGATATGATCTGTTCTCAGACCAGCAGCAGTATCTCCTGGTTGCTGATTAGAAGTGCAGATTCTCAGGATCAGCTTCAGACCTACTGGGCGAAAAGCCACACTTAACAGGGTCGGGGGTGGGTACTTGGCAAGGCTGTCCCATGACAGCATATGGCTGAGTAGTCAAGCGCTAAGGTGGTAGGCTCTCAGAACCAGGAGGTTGATCCCACTCTAGGCCTATGGAGACAGGGATACTCATGCAGCTTCCTTGGTATACTCATACCAAGCGTGACAGGGAGGCAATGAATTTAGGTGTGGGAAAGGAAGGTTTGGTCCAGAATGTACCCGGCCCCAGCAGGCTCTCATCCTCACTCCTACCCCACACTCACTCTGTGCCAGTGATGCAGAATGACCCCAGGTCTCCACACACACCAGCCTTGTCATGCTGCTGGAACTTTGCTCCTCCTTAGTTACCTTCTCCTTGGTTACTACAGTCTAAGGTCCAGTCCTAGGAATCCACCTCACTATTTGGGCAGTTGTTTCTCTTTGCCCCATTCCTCCTTCACACAAAGGTGGCCACTGGGCCACACTCTAAACCTGAAATTTCTCAAGGGCAGAGGCCAGGTCTTATTTGGATCTACTTTAACATTAACACAATGCAAGCCATATAAGTACTGTATAAATGTTGGATGGATAGATGGATTTTTGTCCAACAGAAACAAAAGAAGTCAACTTACAAAGGATAACCCTCTTGCAATATGTTGTCTTGCAACAAATGTAATTAACCATTTACTTTTATGTTTTCCTCACTAAGTAAAAAACAGCTGGAGGCAGAAAACTATCTTAAAATCAAAAGCTGTAAGATGGTTAAAGGAAATAAAGAAGCAAATGAATGGAAAGAAAGTTCATATTCCAGGATTAGATGAATGAGCAATGTTAAAATGTATTATCTAAGGCTATTTTCAGATTCAGCATAATACTTACCAAAATCCCAATGGCTATTTTTAAGGTAATAGATCAAAAGTTATAAAATTTATGTGGAACCTCAAAATACTTCAAATAGCCAAAGCAATCCTGAGAGAAAGGAAGAAAAATGGAGGTATCACGCTCCCTAATTTCAAACTATACTACACAGCAATGGTAATTAAAACAGTATGGAACAAAACCAGAAAGACAGACAAATGGAATGGAGAGCCCAGAAATAAACCCACAGGAGTATGGACAATTGATCTTGGACAAAAGGAGTTACAAAAACAGTGGAAAAATGAAAACCTCTTTAACAAATAGCGATTGGTAAACATGTCCAGTCACATGCGAAAGGAAAAATAATGAAACTAGATCCCTGCTTAACTCCATATACAAAAAACAACAAATGTTGACAAAGAGGTGGAGAAAAAGGAATTCAGTCCCTGTGGGTGAGAATGTCATTTGGGGCATACTTGGTATGTAGTTACCTTAAAAAATTAAAATGGGAATACCATCTGATCCAGCAATACCAGTGCTAATTATTTACCCAAAGGATATGAAAGCTGTAATATGATAGATTTATGTGCTACATTCATGGCAGCACTCCTACAATCACCAGGTCATGAAACCAACCTAAATGCCCAAAGACAGATGACTGAGTAAAGAAATTGTGGAATATATAATCAATGGAATATTACTGAGCTATGAAAAAGATGAAATGGTGCCTCTTGGGACAAAATAGGTAGGTCTTGTGGTGATTATGCTAAGTGAAATCAGAAAATGAAAGACAGATACTGAACGGTTTCCCTTATTTGTGGAATATAATTAACCAAAGATCACATACAGGTAAATCACAGCAAAATTAATTCTCAGACTATGAAAAAACATACAGGTTAATAGAGAGAATGGGAATGGGGAGGAGAAAGAAGGAACTAGCTCACTGGCACATGAGTATTGGTGGAGGGTGAGTGAAACATGTGTAGCCAAAGTGAAAATGTAGTGTCAAAGTTATATAGCTATAAAAATGACAGTCAGGCCAGGAGTGGTGGTACATGCCTATAACCTCAGCTACCTGGGAGGCTGAGGCTAGAGATCACTTGAGTCTGTGGGTTCAAGACAACCCTGGGCAACATAGCGAGACCTAGTCTTAAAAAAAAAAAAAAAAAAAAAAGTCAGGGTAATACTGAAATATGTATATAGGAATCACGCCTTATTCCTGTCTACATCCCAAGAACTTATAGCAGATAAAGCTATAAATGCAAAATCAACAAATGAAAGGAAAAACCTAAATAAAGTAAGCACAGCCTTTTAGAGCTCAGTGCTCTGGAGCCAGATTGTCAGGGACAGAACCCCAGCTCTGCCACTTGCTAGCTAGGTCATTGAGCAGGTTACATAACCTCCATGTGCCTCCTCTTCTCTAAAATTAGGATTGTAATAGAATCTGCTTGCAGGGTTTTGATGATACCTCAATGCATTAAATTCATAGAAAGTGCTGAGAAAAGCACTGTTGTTTCACTGATAATGTTGGAAAGAGCTTCAGTGGATGGGAAAGGTGCCAGTTGTACCTTACACTGCCACAGTCCACCTACAGGTAAGTTAGCTAGTACTTGAGAGGCTTCATGTACTGGGACAAAGACACATGCCCCATAGAGAAAGCAGAGTGCAGACCCAGCCTCACCCATCCCCCACAGAACCTCAGCCCCAGGGTAGGCTCTGTGCATACCCATCATTCTTCCATCCCTGCTCACGCTGTCTCTGACCCTTCTTTTCTGCAGGAAAATGTGTCTCTGATCAAGGAAATCAATGAACTCCGCAGGGAGCTGAAGTTAACCCGCTCCCAAGTCTATGATCTTGAAGCAGCTCTGAAACTTGCCAAAAAAATGCGACCACAGGATGTTCTAGAGACAGGTAAGGTTACCAGTGACCAAGGGACATGGGCTTCCGGGGTCAAGGGAATGAGGGCAGCACACCCAGGCCTCCTTGAACTGCAAACCTGCCTCTTCTGGGTCTCCTCCTGAAGGTCCATGCACCCCTTGACCTTCTGGGAGCCTCGCCATGCCACCCACCTAATCTTCAAGGGCCCTGAGAGCACCTTACTACAATGACATGTTACAGGTCTGAAACACAGGGAGTGAACTGTGGTTTCAGAATCTTTCTGGTTTTACAAAGAGCAAACATTGACTGCATGTTACACAACATCCTTGCGGGAGCCTGGGGCACTGCCCTGAAGCAGACACATGAGGGTGTCTGTAGTGAAATATATAAACACACTAACCCTTATACATTTAAAAATGCTTTTTCTTCTTAGAGCTCTTTGCATTTTAAAGCTGTAGCTAAGGGTTCATGAACCTTCACAGGCAAGAAATAAAGGAAAAGAAAGATCAGACACTATTTAAAAGGAGAGCGGAAAGAAGTACACTAGAAATAATAGATAAATTAGCTATTGCAACTATATCCTAAAGTTCTGAATTTTTGACAATCAAAGCAAAAAGGGAAACAGGGAAATGTGATAATTCACAGAGTCACTTATGGGAAAAAAGCAATGTGTTTATTCTGGAAACATGATAATATCGGTTATTACCAGTGAAATCTTCCTTGAGTAAAACTTCATCAAACAAATGATATGCTTGATTTGCTTCCAATAACCCATAGAAGATGTGAAAGGAGATAATGAAGAGTGATGAAGAGTGACACTTACTTGGTACTCAATCCTATGAGGAACTTACCACATGGATCCTTACGAAAAGCATATTAAGTAACAAAGGAATATCCTTTAACTGTAGGTTTTTAGACAAAAAAAGAGGACATTCTTCAAATTGCCATTTTTTTTTTGTTTTGTTTTGGTTTGGTTTGAGACTAGGTCTCACTGTTGCCCCAGGTAGTCCTGGTCTCACGGACTCAAGCGATCCCCAGCCTCAGCCTCCCAGGTAGCTGGGATTACAGGTGCCTGCCACCACACCCAGCTGCTTTTTCAAGACCAGGTCTCACTATGTTGCTCAGGGTAGTCTCAAACCCACTAACTCAAGCAATCCCAGGCTTCTTCCCTTCCAGCGTTTGGACTACAGGCCCACGCCACCACTCTTGGTCAAATTGCTGTCTTTTACCTGGACAATCAAAAAATAAACAAGGATATAAGACATTTCTATGGGTAATTAAGTCAGTGGAGTTGAACTACCTTGAATGAGTATACAAGTAAGTGTATCATTTATATGAAACAGCTTTGTTCCAGCAAAGTATCCTTTGTATGTTGAAGATTTCCAATTATCTTCTTTAAATAGGAAGAACCTTAGTTTGGTTTTGAACCTCTACTTTTAAACATGGGTCAATTCCCCAAAGCAGATTTTAACTTTAGCATCATTTATATTGTTTTCAGCCATATAACAATTAAGAGACACAACTGCTTGTTTTTCAGTTACTAAACACATATTATTAGAATTTCTTGTTAAATATGGCTAATTAAAAACTTACTAAAATTGTAAATAAACCATAAGATCAAATTAAAGGCAGCAAGAAACACAAAATTTTGAAAGCTGGAAAATGAGCAGGTATAGAACTAAAACTATAAAATTCACAGAAGGAAATATAGGGGGAAAGTTTCATGACATTGGGGCGTGGCAATGATTTCTTAGATACGACATCAAAAGGGCAATCAACTAAAAGAAAAGTAGGTCAACTGAACTACATCAAGACTTAAAACTTTTGTGCATCAAAGAATACTGTCAAAAGCAAAAAAGGGTATAGCCCCCAAATGGAAGAAAAGTATTTGCAAATCATAACAGAAAGAGTGTTTATATATGGATTATATAAAGAACAAGTCAAAAATAAATAAGGGCAAGCCAGGCATGGTGGTGCGTGCGTGTAATCCAAGCGCTGGGAGACAAGAGGCCAGGGATCGCTTGAGTTTGCAGATTCGAGACTATCACAGGCAACATAGTGAGATATGGTCTCAAAAAAGCAGCTGGGCATGGTGGCAAGCACCTGTAATCCCAGCTACCTGGGAGGCTGAGGCTGAAGATCACTTGAGTCCATGGAATCGGGACGACCCGAGACAACATAGCTAGACCTAGTCTAAATGAATGAATAAATGAATGAATAAATAAATAAATAAGGGCAAAGGACTTGAATACAGATATTTCTTCAAAGAAGATATGCAAATGTCTAATAAGCCCATAAAAGATGCTACACATAGAAGTCATTAAAATCATGTAAGTTGAAACCATGGTGAGAGACCACTCCACGCTCATTATGATGACCATTGTAAAAAATAAGCAGCAAGTATTGGTTAGGATATAGAGAAAGAAAGAAAAGGGGAAGGGAGAGGGAAGAAAGAATCCAGTATAAATCTTTCAAACAAATAAAGGGGAAAACTCCAAATTTTTTCAAAGGCAAGCAGAATGGTCACAAAAATATAAAATTCATTAAAAAACATAAAAAACATAAAATTCATTCAACTCAAAGAGTAGAAATGAATCCAACTGTATCCATAATCACATTTGTATTTTTAATTATCTAAGATCAGAGCTTAATCTATTGAAGGAAGCTGTGGGCAGAGGGGAGACTGGCCAGGTCTGGAAGGTGGTGCGCAGGGTAGAGCAAGGAGACCAAGGCTAGAAGGAGGGCGGTGAGGGTCAAGGAACCGCCAGGAGAGAACTGACTGCACAGCCATGGAGAAAGAAGGACAGCAGAGTTTACACAGCAAAGGAGTCACCTTATACTACAGAACCAAATTCTGATCAGCAGGGCAGCAGCGTCAAAAGGGAAGTGGGAGTAAAGGGAATAATCTGAAAAAGCACAGCCTGCACCCTCAAGATGCTCACAGACCAGGCAATGAGTCAAAACAAAACAAGAGCCAAGTCCTCAGTTGGGCCCACCCGTCATCTCTGGTGTGAGCTGGTCTCCGGAAAGGCAGAGCTGCGCTGTCTGTTCCCTGGGGCTCCTGGGAACAGTCATGGGGCAGTGCCTCCCAGGTCAGGTTTGTTGCAGGAAATGACCACCCTGGAAGCCAGCCGCCTGCCAGCAGCTCTGGGCCACCCATGAGCGGCGTGGTAACTCTGCAGTGCCTGATTGCCCCGTGCTTTGCATGTGGGGAAGAATCTGCCTGTGCAGACCATCCCACTGCATACCTCATTAACCTCATCCAGAGATGGCGCATTCCAGCAGCCCTTAAAGCTACAACCTGTATCAAGATCCTCGGTACACCCAGAGAAGCAGAGGATCAGTGGAACCATGGCATAGCCAGACATGCTAGTGCAGGGCAGAGAAAGAGAAATTCCAAATGTTGAATATTTCCAGGTGCACTCCAGTGGGGTACCTTCAGGACTGCGGCTTCATAAACACAGGTTGAGTCCCCAGGGGCAGCTGGGAGTGACTGGGTAAGTAGCTGTGTGTACAAGGCCATGGGGAGGGCACAGAGCTGATCCAATGACTCCGGAGGTAACCAGGAAAGAGGAAGTAGCTAAGGGAAGAGGTGGAAAGATAAACAGAAACTAGGCAGGGGTGAGCCTGGCAGACCCAAGCAGCCATATAGACTTCCTGTAGGCTTGTGTATAGCTGTAGCTCCCCAGGAGTGCTGCTCCCCACAGAACCCCAGCACCCCAGTTTGACCAGGGGCCATCAATAGCAGAGTGACCTAAAGAAGAAATACTTAAAGATCAAGAGCCCAGAAATTGAAGCAAAGGAAAAGAGTTGAGGTGCAAGGACAGGAAGGGGAGGGCCCAGATTTCCAGGAAGGACCCCCTTTGATGCTGGCCCAGCAGAACAATCAGAGGCCCAAGGCAGAGCAGTTACAGCTTTGCTGACCACCTCATCTTTGAGATGCTCCCATCCCTGGCCTCTCAACCTCTCTCTTTTCTAGTTTTTTTTCCCCAGATATAAAGAGAACAGGTGAATAGAAAAGAGACCCTTCCCATGGGGAGAAGTTTGACTGTGGGGAAGGAGTTGGAGACATGGTTTCTCAGTGAAGAGGATGGCAATACCAACCATTAGGAGCAGATGAAAACACGGATTTAGCAGTCATTTTTGGGACGTGCAACCAAAAGCACAAGCAGCAAAAGAAAAAAAGAAATTAGACTATATCAAAATCTAAAACTTATGTGCATCAAAGCACGAAATCCACCTGTGAACTGGGGAAATTATATTTGCAAATCAGGTATCTGACGGAGGTTGATGTTCATATAAACCAATAGCACCTACAACCCAACAGACAAAACAAAGCCAATTCAAATATTGGCAAAGGACTTGGATAAACATTCCTTCTCCAAAGAAAGAGCCAATGAACACAAGAAAAGATGCTCAACTTCTCTAGTCGTTGGGGGAATGGAACCAAAAACACAAGATGCCCACTCACACCCACTGGGAAGCTAAGATTTAAAAAATAACAATAAAAATAAGTGTCAACAAGGATCTGGAGAAATAGAAACCCTGGTAGCAGAGGGAAAACTGAGGGTATAAAATGCTATAGTGGGAAGGGCCGGGCACGGTGGCTTGTGCTTGTAAGCTTCAGCCTATGAAGCAGCCAGGGCTAGGGATCGCGGTTCGAGCCCCGCCTGGGGCCCGTAGCGAGACCTAGTTCCAAAAAAAATAGCTGGGCGCGTGGTGGAGCGCGCCTGTGATCCCAGCTACCTGGGAAGCTGAGGTTGGGGATTGCTTGAGTCTGTGGTACCCTGGGCAACGAGAGCCTGCGGTTCCACGGGCAAAAATAGTGAGACCTAGTCTCAAAAAAAAAAAAATGCTATAGTGGGAAACTATATGGTGGTTCCTCAGTAAGTTAAAAATAAGATTACTGTTCCAGGAAGTTCACTTTTGGTGTATATCTGAAAGAACTGAAAGCAGGGTCTCGGGAGATAAGTCTATATCTATGTTCATTACAGCACTGTTGGCAATAACTAAAGGGTGGAAGCAACTCAGATATCCATTGGTAGGTGAATGGAGAAACAAAATTGGGTGGGGGGGTAATGAAATATTATTCAGGCATTAAAAGGAAGGAAATTCGGACACACGGTACAGTGTAGATGAAGCTCGAGGACACTGTGCTACATGAGACAAGCCATTTGTAAGAAGACAACTACTGCATGATTCCATTAGCTGATATACACAAGGAGTCAAATGCACAGACAGAAAATAGAATGGTGGGCACCAAGGTTGTGGGAGGTGGGAAGTGATTGTTTCATGGGAATATAGTTTCCATTTTGCAAAATGAGAGGAGTTCTGAAGATTGTTTCCACAACAGTGTGGGTAGGAAGAGTTGTCTGGAAAGAAAAGGTCTAAATTCATTCAAAGTACTGAGTCTGAGAGTTCAGTAGTCAGAGAGGTTGAGCTGGGAGAGTGGAAACTGACGTGAAAGAACAACAGAAGCCAGTTCTGGGGCGTGACTGGGGAGGGAAAGCCAGTGACTGCACGTGTGGTGCAGAGGCCAAGGACTTTCATGCTGGAAGTTCAGCCTTGGAGACCAAGGAATGAGGTGAGCCCTGGGGCCTCCCGGACACCACCCTTACCCAGGATGGTGACAGCACCTAGGACAGGAGGCTTACAGGATCTGGGGGGACATCCTCTGGGAATGTGAGGGAGTGGCCATACCAGAAGGGGCAGGGATCTTTCTCCAGGAGCAAGGATCTTCCATGAGGAGGGAGGCTGGCTCTTTGAAAGCCCATCAAAGTCAACAACAGAATACACCTGATTGTGGGGGTGGGACGTGAGAAAAAGAGCAACCTCCATGGAGGGGCCTCTGGGTGGGCCAGCTCAGGAGAGGGGCAAGGCCAAGGTCATGCTCAGCTGCCACCTTATCAATCTGAAGTGAGTTTCCCTCTTGCTGCACCTTCGCTGGGCGAGAAAACTCACTTGTCTCTTTGCCTAGCATCTGGTCTAGGACTGTCTACCCTGCAGTAGGTGCTCAGTGAATGTTTGCCAGTGGCAGGAAGGGAGGGTGGATGAGCTGGTTTCAAAGCAGTTGTCAGCCTTGCAGTAACAGGCCCACCTTAGCCCCGCTCTGTCTCTTACAGCATCCAGCGAGAACGTGACCCGCACAGCTCCCACCAAGAGACTCAATGAGCAAGAAGAAACGGGGAGAATCATTGAAATGCAACGCTTGGAAATCCAGCGCCTCAGAGACCAAATCCAAGAGCAAGAGCAAGTCCCAGGCTTCCACCCCTTCACCACCATCCGGCTTCCCAGCCTCTGCGACTCGAAAACGAACTGTGAGACATAGGCCAAGAGAGCGGGACTCCAGTGAGCCATTTGCTGCCTCACTGGTGCCTGGCCCAGGGAGCCCTGCAGAACTAACCACGCCCCCTCCTCCAGCCCTGGGGAACATGGGACCGAGTTGAGTAAAGATGTGTGCCCATACAGTGTCCAGCTCTCTGCTTAGTCGGGGAGCTCAGGAGGAGAGGGTGCTGCAGACTCCGGTTTCCCGCCCCTCCAAAGCCAGCGCTGCCTGTCTCAGAGATCACCCCAGACTTGGCACCGGCTTCCTGCTGTACCCCTTTCCTCTCTGGCCCTCAAGGTTGGCCTCACAGCCTTGTTGGCTCTGGCTAGGCTGCCACCTCTGCCAGCTAAGGCAGAACCAAAGACTCCTACACTTTCTCTCCCTTTGTGAAACACACTCAGGTTTACTGCTGTGTAAAGACAGAGAAAGAGGAGAGTAAGATAACGAATGTGGCTGTGCCCAGAACCCAACCCCTCCACCCAAGTTTTCCTCTGAGTTGCACACCACTCTAGAGTTGTCATCTTTGTTCAGCAGGACCCTACCCTACTCCTCAATTTTGGAGGTTAGGGGACACCTCTTCCTAGGTGAGTCAGCCACACATTCCTGGGAATGTAGTTTTTTATGCACTTAAAGAGCAAAGAACTTAACCATCCTCTTCCACCTGCAGAGACCAGAGGTCCCTCTAAGACTCAAACAGCCACGCCCCTACCCATGCTGGTCCTGCTGGCTGTCTTAAACCTGGCCTCTCAAGGCATCACCCAAGCTACTTTATCACAATTTTGGCCACTGCTCTTGGGTCAGCTTCCACCGCGAGAGCTGAGAGGGGCTGTTGTGATTGGTAAGGCTCGTAACGGCTGGAGGAAGGTGTATGGCTGAAGCCACACAGCAAAGCCTACATGGGGCTCTCTGCAACACCCTCACCAGCCCACACCCTGCCAGAGCAGCCAACATTCCCCTTCCAGACCAGCATGCTCTCCAGCCCATCCTCTGTCACAAGGGAACTGGACCCAAAAGGCAGGGAGAAATTCAGGTCCCCGAGAGATTCAGCCACAGGCACCATGTCTGGGATGTCGTTGTGTAGGAGATGGGCTCTTCCGGGACTCAGACTCCTCCATCCAACCTAGCCTCATGGCTTTACCTTTGCAGAAAAAACTGCTCTTAAATAAAGTCACGGAGGCCAGCAGGGCCAGATGCAAAGGCACACTAAATAAACAGGATGGTTCAGAGGCCAGAACTTGGCTCTGGCAGCCACTCTCCACAGCCCTCAAAACTCTTCTCACTCTGGCCTGCCTTCAGTTCCTATAAAGGGCCAAGGTCTTCCCTTCCCCAGGTTATTCCCACATGCATTCCCTCTGAGAATGCTCTGGCACCTAACTTGGTGAACTTCCACTCATCCATCAGAGCTTGGCTGAAGGCTCACTTCCTAAGCAAGGCAGTCCCTGACTCCCTCCCGCCCCCCACCTAAGTGGCCCGTGCCATCATAAGTTCCTTCATCCCCCTCATTGTCACATATCCATGCAGCTGTTTGGTGCCTGGCTCTTCTACCAGGCTCTCGGCTCCCTGGGCACATGAACTGCTGCAAGCTCACTTGAGTATTGGATGGAGTGCCCACTGTGGAGGCAGGGGGATCAGCTTGAAAACACTGTGGCTTGGACCAAGGTGGCGACCATGGAGCTACAGAAGCAGAGCTTTCTGCTTAAGGGCTGGGTGGAAGTTAGCCAAGCCAAGAAGGGGGAAGGAGGACCCAGGAAGTATGCAGAAAATTGGGGTTCCTCTGGGAACCAACAGGAAATTCCCTGAGGTTCAGATGTAACAACATTCCAGTGAAATTTTTCAACTTAAAAATGACCTCAAATCATGATATCACATTTCACCTGCAAGACAGGCCTTGGGTTACAGATGAGGCAACCATGTGCAAGGAGAAGTGAAGTAATTGGCACCTGGTCACACAGGTGATTGCACTCAGTCCTGCGCTGGAGAGGGACTCAAACAGAACTCCAGGCCAAGTGGTGGAGGCTGAAGGTGTGATGCCCAGAAAGTCTAAACTGGACATTAAAGGAACTGGCAGTGACCAAGCTCAGCTTGCCTGAGTCAGTGACTGGCGCCTGCCCAGCGCAGAGGGATGGGCAGAGGACAGAGCCCAGGCCACCCCCGCTGAGCCTGCTACCTCAGTGAGGAGTTCACAGGGGTGAGCAGAGCTCTTTGCTGCAACTCTGGGGCCAGAGGTACAGTCTTGTTTACCTTTCCATGCTCTGTCTTCCATGCCCTTACAGGTTTGTAGTGGCACTAGTTGGGTGGCTGCTAGCAGCTTCTGAAACCTCCTTCCATGTACACTCAGCCTACTGGTTCCATCTCCTGCTTCACAGAACTCCTTTAGCCAGGACTCATTGCCAGGGTGGGGCTGGTTGGTAGTCACCTTTCCCTGCAGCTGCCTTGGAGACTTCCTGGTTACACAGGTGGCTGGGCATTGGCACATGGCCTCCATTCATGTTCGTCCAGTTGCAGTTCATTGTTACCTGGGGACCCACTTACTTCTGATGTGACAGTGATTGGGGGGGGGGGGAGGCTGTCCTCTGTCTGGGCCCCAGACATCATTGGCTATCCCACCCTTCTTGGCAGACACTACAGGCTGCCCAGCTGAGCCTCCTCTGCCACATGTCCTCCCAGCATCAAAGACCCTGCCCTAGCATCAGCATCTGTCTTTCCCTTTGCGCCTTACACAAAGCATGACCAGCCACACCAGCTGTTCCCTGGGAGAGTTTGTGTGTCCAGGAAGTACCCCCTTAGTCATTGCTCTGGATTTGGAGTGAGGTGAGAAAGAAGGCATCTCGGGATGAGGAGTGGGGTTTATTCTCCCTGAGTTCACTGGGGTGAGTACCCCTAGACCACTGGGGCCTGCTTAAGCTTTGAGCGTGCTGAAGATGCAATCAGACTCCCCTCAGCTGTACTGGGGAGCAGATTGACAAGGAAGTAATGCTGTTGTGCCCATGAAGCAGAAGGTCCCATGTACCTGATCACCTACAATGACTAGTCATATACAAGAACTTGTATTTATAGTTCATACTACATTGTTCATGCAGGTGCCTTAGCACCTCTCATTAGAAGTCCCAAGGCTGAAGTGGAATTTCTAGTCTGTTCTTAAATTTTCCAAAACAGATCATTTTGAGCTAGCTTGAGTTCATCTCCATTCAAACCACTATACCCATAAGGGTGCATCACACATATAATCCTGATTGCTGGGGTCATCCCTGCAGTGAAGATGGGTGGTTGCTGTGAATGGGGCAGATACTTCAGAGGGTATCTCTCTGGAGTCACTCATGGAGCATGTGCAGGGCACAGGCCTGGGAGCTGAGTGCTTGGCATCACTAAAGACCTACTGCTCTATGTTCAGCATTCTCCTAGAATGGCCCTTCAGAAGGGCAGGGACTGAATATCTTTGGCTCTCCTCTGTTCCCCCAGTGCCTGGTGAAGAGAAGGAAACACCAACCGCCCACTGCCACCTCTATCCCAGGCCTTCATTATCTCTGAGCTGAGCTCCCTGACAACTGGTGATTGGGAACAGAGTTCAACAACCCTGCAAGCCCTGCCTCCCACTTTAACTCTGAGATACTTGATAAAATGCAGAATGAGAACAAAGACTCTGAATCAATATGTAAACTTTTTAAACTTTGTTCCTCTTACCCAAAGAGTTTCCTTCCAGCCCTCAGGAGGAATAGTAGACAACTCTCTTGGGTTCTCCTGTCCCATAGGCCTGACTGGGACTGATCCCTCCTTGGGTCGGGAATATATAGTAAATGCCAGGTATGTGCAAGAGGAATATACAGCGGGTGAGCCCTGCCAGCTCTCTGCTCCCTGCTCTTCCCAGGGCAGGAGACACCTTAAAACACTGCTGAGTGGCAAGCCAGCATGGTGTCCTAGAGAATCACAGGGGCCAGCCTCCCTCAGGGGTAGGGGAAGATCCCTCCAGAGCTCTACTGACTAGTAAGGGAGCCACCAGCCACAGGTAGAATGGAGCATTTGAAATGTGACTGCTCCAAACTGAGTTGCACTGTAAAGAGAAAGTGCATGCTATAAATAGCCCATGGATAATTTGTCTAGTAAATATGTTAATGGATAATTAATAGCTTGCATATTAAAATGAAAATATTTGGAGGCTCATAGAAGTCTAAGGTATGGATTTCACCTGTTTGAACTTTTTGGAACTAGGTCTCACTACGTTGCCCCAAGTGGAACTTGAACCGTGATCCCTGGTCCCTGCCGTGCTTCCTAGGCTGCCGCTTACAGGCATGCGCCACCATACCCAGCCTATTTGAACTTTTTTAATGTGGCTAATAGAAGATGTTAAATTACACGTCTGGCTCATGGTCATTCTCATTGGTACTGCCTTGGGGTTATGACCGATTTCCCAGTCATCACACCGTAAGAAGCACAGACAAGTTGAGCATAATTCTTTCATGAGCTGATAATGGGACGACTTTGTTTTCCTGTCTATTTCACACACATGGGAGAGCAAAGGCATTAAAAGAGACAGAAACCAGGACATGGGTGACTACCAACAGCCACCTCCTACCACCCCCCCTCCCCACCCCTCACCTACCCCTATTCACCCAACTATGCTGCATCAGATTTGGCTTTTAGAAGCAGAGCCTCGGCCATGTCCCTGTTGTACTTTGGAACCTTCCCTGGGCACCTGACTCAGTCCAAATGGCTCATATGCCATTCTAAGGCCTGTGTGCCCTGAGCCAAACCTGTCTTTCCAGCTGCTTCTCCAGTGCACCCTGCTCAACCCCCCGTGCCTGTCAGCTCACACATCCACTCAACAAATATTGATTACTTCATATGTGCCAGGCACATGCCAGTTGCTGAGGCCACACTGGTTAGCAAAACAGGGGTCCACATGTCTGCAATTGATGACAAGTAAGCAGTTAAGGGCACTTATACAGCACATGCAGGAAAAGTGATTGCAGGGAAAGTGCAGAGAAAATCAAGGAGTAAACCTGTCTGGTGGTTGGGCTTCCTGGAGGAGGTAATAGCTTAGTTGAATAATTCAAGCTGGCCCAGTTGAGACTGAGGAGTGTTAAATACCCCAGACAGTGGGAACTCTGACTTCAAAAACCATCCAGAGGGCAGAGTGGAGGCCAAAGTGTGCAGAATTGAACTACACGTGTGTAGCCCGGGGCAGGGGCAGTGGCAAGGGGTGGCCCAGTAAGTAGCAGGGGCTCTGTGTGTCCGGTAAAGGAGTATGGCACTTAACACAGTCTGTTTGTTCTGCAGTGATTTAAGCAAGGAAGTTCCTGTTTCCTACCTGAAGTACCCCTACCCCTCCTCCCAGTGCAATTAAATCCCCGCCTCCCACAGCAGGTGCCAGACTTGTGGGGCAGGCCTACCAAGGTCAGGTACTTGGGAATGAGGAGGGACTCTGGGGTTTCCAGCCCAGAGGAAAGCACCAGAGATAGAGTCTTGGGGTTGACTATCAGCTGGTGAAGGTATCTGGGGCTGAGACCAGGTTTGGAGTTGGGATTTGGGGGTGGGGCCAGGACTGGGAAGCAAGGCTGGAGCTGAGATGAGTAAGATATAAGGCCTAGTTCCACTAATTCTATCATTTGGAGCTGAGATTCCAATGCAGATTTGGGATTTCGGAGCAGGACCTGGAATTGTGTTTGGAAGTGGTGCTTGGGCTAAGATTGGGATTTGTGATTCAGAGATCGGGATGAGATGTGGGGTAGGGAGCTGATTAGAAGTTCTAGTCAGGGTCTGAAGCACAGCTGGAATTGTTGGGGGTTCGGTTTCCAGCTAGGAGTAAAGCGAACTTGTAGCTGGAGGGATCGACCATGTTCCTGCTGCTGCCCCATCAGGGAATTGTGTTGGAGTCCTAAGAGCAGTTAACAGAGCCCCTCCCTTCCTAGGAATGCCTCAGCCCAGGAGAAGAAACCTTGCCAAGTCAGCCAATCCGCTCAAGTCTTCCCTTAGAAACACCTGTTGATTTTCCCTCCCCCTCACCTGGGTGCAGGTTAGGCAGGTGAAGCACCTCCCCGGAAACTGAGCTGTAACGCCCCACCTGCCAGCACAGTTTGCTCAGAATGGATCCAGCACTTCAAGGCTTCTTGTGAGTGCCCCACAGCCCCCAACCCCACCCCACCACCCCCCAACCCCTACCTTCTCCCACTGGTTAGTCCCCTAAGACCCCCCCCACCCCAGCCCCAGCTCCGTGCCACTCTTCCAGCACACCTGTGCAAGCACTTGGCACCCCGTGGATCACAGCCCCTCCCCCTCCTCCCTTGGGGACCTCTGCTCCGCCCCTCCCAACTCCTGTTCCTTGTGGCAGACAGCCCCTGCAGGGAGCCATGGAGGACCGAGCCCTGATCTGGGGTGTAACCCATCTAAAGCCACATAGTCCTAACCCTGGATGATTCAGGACCTGCGCCCTATATATAAAGCAGGAGTCCTACCCTGGATTGGAGGGGAGGACAGTGTTCATATGTAAAGCCGGAGTCCTACCCTGGATTGGAGGGGAGGACAGTGTTCAAAAACATACTTTGGGCACCATTAGAATTCCGAAAAGCAGATATCTAACGACTCGCCCTCCAGAAAAATGTCATTGTCCTCACTTTCCAGATAAGGAGACCCAGGCTCTAAAAGGTGAGCTCATCGGGGCTTCCCTGACGCTCCCACCAAGTCCTCGTCTGACTGACCCATGCCCACGTTTATCACAGAAAGGACTTTTGCTATGAAGGGGGGTCCTTGAGGGCGTGGAGCCCAGTTGCCCAGGGGGGAGGGCTCTGGAGGCACCTAAGGCTCTGACTCAGGTGCCCACATACTGTGGACAGAAAGAGGGTGGCATGGAGTGGGGGTGGGGACATAGGAGAGAATGGGGGAGGCAGGAAGGCAGAACAGGGAGGTAAAGAAGCAGGAGGGTGAGAAAGAGAGCGGGGGGGGGGGGGGGGGGG
>PVHY01012905.1:5176-17989 GCA_004024945.1 Uropsilus gracilis | reverse complement strand
AAAGTGACCGGTGGCTTATGGGAGGGAGATCTGATTGGAAAGAGGGATTTGGGAACCAGCTGTCTTGGCTATGAGATTGGATAGACGGTTGGGGGCAGACAATATTAGGGGTCTCATCCTAAACCCCAGAGAAAGAGATGCAGTCCTCAGAGAGAAGATTCTGGGCCAGGCCGCTGGTTCTGGAAGGGTTAACTCATAAGCTCCCGCCCTCTTGCCCTCCCCTCCCCCCCAGGAGCCAGCGGGTGACAGCAGAGGCCATGTGAGTGGATCTTGAATGAGGCTTTATCTCTGACTCTTCCTCCATCTTCTACGGTGGCACCAGCTCCCTCGGCCAGCCAGGATGGGACAGGCAACCGAGAGAGCCAGAGCCAGAGAGGTCAGGGGCTGGGCAAGAGGGCTTCCGGAGGGGTGGGGGTATCTCATGGGAGAGGAACTCTCCTGGGGCACCAGAGGGGCATGCCCAAGGGACTGTGCTGGGAAGGAGGCCTTCATGGGGGAAGGTGCCTAAGGGTCATCCCCAGGATCCCAGAAGAGACCATGAGGGCAGGTGGGCTGGGAGGTTACAAGTGTGATTCTCTCCATGCAGGTGATGGTGACCAGACCCTGGACTGTGAGAGAAACGGGACTCAGGGCCTCGAACTGCCAAGCAGGTGGTGGGGGCTGTAGGCCATGATTCACCCCCTCTAACCCCTGACCCTGACCTCTGCCTTCTGCCCTAACCCTGCCAGCCCCAGCCATGCCTGGAGGAGAGGCTCAGGGCTCCCTGCGCCCAGGGTTGCCCCCGGACCTGCTGGCGGAGCAGGTGGAGCTGTGGTGGTCCCAGCAGCCGCGGCGCTCTGCACTCTGCTTCGCCATGGCCGTGGGACTCGTGGCGGGCTGCGGGGCGGGCGGCGTGGCACTGCTCTCCTCCACCAGCAGCCGCTCCGGCGAGTGGCGGCTGGCGGTGGGCACTGTGCTCTGCCTGCTGGCCCTGCTGGTCCTGGTGAAGCAGCTGATGAGCTCAGCCGTGCAGGACATGAACTGCATCCGCCAGCCTCACCATGTGGCCCTACTACGCAGCGGTGGAGGAGCGGACGCTCTGGTGGTGCTACTCAGCGGCCTCGTGCTGCTTGTCACAGGCCTGACGCTGGCGGGGCTGGCCGCCGCCCCTGCTCCAACCCGGCCGTTGGCCACCATGCTGTCTGTGGGCATCGCCCTGGCTGCTTCAGGCTCACTCTTAATGCTGGGCCTGCTGCTCTATCAGGTGGGCATGAGTGGACGCTGCCCCCCTATCTGCACCCCTGCCCCCACCACTCACGGTGACGCCAGGGGCAATGGCAGTGTCTTCAGCATCTCGGGACAGTTGACTGCTGGCCAGCGTCCTGAGACCACCTCCAGCATCGCCAGCCTCATCTGACCAAGCCGGAGGCCCGTGCCCACAACCTGCTCGGCAGCCGCAGAAATGTGCCAGGACACGTGTGTGCGTGTGCTTGTGCATGTGTGTGAGAGAGAGCATGAGGGTAGTGAGCATGTGAGTGTGTACCTGCCCCCAAGACAGGATTGTGTGAGGTGATGAGGAGCCTATTTGTATCCACACGTCCACACCTCAGGAGGGTGAGTGTGGAGCTCCCTGGAACCCGGTGTTTGTCCCACAGCTGTCAGAGTTGACCTGTCTGTGTCTGGAGTCTCTGGGCAGAGAAGTGTCTGGGGTCCCTGAAGATCTTTGGCCCTGATTCCCATCACCCCCTCAAAAGCAACCTTGCCCAGTACTACCTGTCAAGAATTTCCACAGAAGTGACTATTGCCCACCCACAGAATGCATCAGCAACCCTTCCTAAGGAGAGTAGGTGGTGGCAAAGTGGAAAGGACATGGGCTCTGGAGTGGGACTGGCCTGGATTGGAAACTCTCCTTCCACTCACCAGCTGGGGGCCTCAGGCCAGTGACTTAACCTCTCGGAGCTTCCATTTCTTGAGGGTGATGGCCACAGTTCTGGTGACTGTGAGGATTGACATGTATGGAAGGAAGGGGCGCGTCTGCAATAAAAGTGCTTGCTATTACTGTCATTGTTGCTTTATCTCACCCTCCCACCTTGCTGCCCCTCCCCCTGCCTCTTCCATAGGTAACACTTTGTGCCCATCTCAGGCTGACCGACCAAAGGTGCCGTGAAGTTCTCCTCAGTCTGACCTGTGGCTTCTCCTCTTAGGTGCTTAGCGGCTAGAGGGGAATTAGGGTGAGGGGAAGTTCAGCTTCTAGAAGGTCCAGTCTCATGGAGAGGGTGGAGAGCCTGACACCATAAGTATTGGGGTTTTACATCTGGTTCCTCTGGAGGCTGCAGCTCCTGACCCCACCTCTGAAACCAGAACATCCTGGTTTGTGCAGTCGCTGCACCGGCTGGCCCAGCTCTGGGCTCCCAGGCATGGGAGGGGAGCCTTCCTGGGCTGTAAAAGTCACTTCCTGCTTGGGGTCAGCCCCAGAAGGGATCTCCCCTTCTATGGAGCATGGACATTCCTGGGAGGCAAGCCCAAAGTTACACGGAAGATCACCTCAGAGGAGGCAGCCGATTCCATCACTTCCTGCTTTTCAGGGTGTGGGTTACAGGAAGTCCCAAGGAGGACCCCAGGATGGGAAGCCAGATGTGGCTCCTCAGGGGCATTAAACTAGAGCTACAAGAGAACAACTCGTAGCTGTCCAGGCCAGGTGGCCTCCTGGAGACAACACTGAGCTTGTGGATGGCAAGGGTGTCCCCTGCCCAGGTAGGGAGAATCCTGAGCAGAAATGATGGGGCATGTCCAGAATGCCAGGTTTTCCACAGGCCCCTCAGACTTAACACATTCAAGACTGATCTGCCCTTCCCTCCAACTTGAACTAGCTCCTCAGTCTCACTAGCATCCAGGGTTGAACTGTGGAGTTGTTCCAGATGTTACCCTCCCTGCCCTTCACCTCATGTCCAATAAACACACCAACTTCTGCAACTTTCCTCATAAATATTTGCTTGGCAATGATGCCACCACATTCCCTACCCATACAGAACCCTCTTCATCTTTGTCTGAATCATACAGCAGCCCCCTTATTAGTCCCTAATTTTGCTCTTTTCTCCTCTTGAATATGTACACATACACACACAGGAACAGGGTGCAGTGGCACACACCAGTAATCCCAGCTACCTGGGAGGCTGAGGCCAGGGATCACTTGAGTCCACAGGTTCGGGACTGCCCCAAGCAACATAGCAAGACCTAGTCTAGTCTCCAAAAATAAAAATAAAAATACACACACACTATATTCTTAAGTCAGAATAACTATCCTAAAATGAATATGTAAATTTGCCTTAAAATTTTTTCAGTCTGCCACCTCTTACAGACTCCCTAACAAAATTTCACCTCCGGCTCCCCTCAAAAGTCAAAGCTCCTGATCCAGTCTCACCCCATAAACTTCCTTCTGTTTGCCTTTGTGTCATTCAGGACCCAGTTCCCTAAGGAACCACATTCTCTAGGAACCCCCCCTGCCCCACTGCCAAAAACTCCCTCTACACCAGTGTGTTGCCCCTATGTCCCTAGCTCAGACTGTAGACACTGGTATACAATTCCTTGTGTGTATGTCTTCTTAATCAAGTGGTGTTTGGATCTTGCTCATCTGTGTATCCCTCCTTCCCAGTGTAGACCTGATACATAGTACGGACTGTGTTGCATGGATGAAGGACTTGACTTAGGGGGATGGCAGTGTGTATGTGCACCATGGAACCACCTGGCTATAACTGGGAAGGGTAAAGAAGTTGGGCCACTACCCACGTTTGATCCTGACTCTTGCCCTCTTGAGGCCCTGCACTGCCTGGCCCAGAAATTCTCAGTCTCCCTGGGTTCCTATTAGCACCAACTCCTGCACCAGGAGAGGACCACATTTCTTCTGTAATGTGGAGAGAAATCTCACTTCCTTTCAGTTGAGACAGGATTAGACTTACATTTTTGTAAGAAAAATAAGGGAAAAACAAATAGAAACCAAGCCGGGCACGGTGGAGCATGCCTGTAAGCAGCAGCCTAGGAAGCCACAGTGGGGACCAGGGATCACAGATCAAGTTCCGCTTGAGGCAACATAATGAGACCTAGTTCCAAAAAAATAGCTGGGCGTGGTGGCACGTGCCTGTAATCCCAGCTACCTGGGAAGCTGAGGCTGGGTGTTGCTTGAGTTAGTGGTACCCCAGGCAATGTGAACCTGCAGTTCCACCAGGAAAATAGCAAGACCTAGTCTCAAAAAAAAAAAAAAAAAAGAAATAGAAACAGGGAAGGGCATAATTCCTAAGCACACAGGTTGGGGTGAGCAACTCTGCAGGCAAGGCCAGGGTCAGGCTCTCCTAGGAAGAATGCCAGATGCAGAAGTGGTTCATGCCCCCTGGGATCCTATTCCAGAGGACAATGGAAGGGCAACCTACACACCCAGTTCCAAAGAGGCAGGGTGGTAAGGGTTGGTGGAAACAGGCAGGGCTGGGACAGCACTTCCTCAATCAGGAGCACCCACTTCCAACAGGATTGCTTGTTTGCTTAAAGCATCTCACCAACCCTCACCATGGGCCACACTGCAACCAAAAGGCACAGGTCCCTCTGTCTCATGTCTTCGGTGACTAAGTCCTCAACACCTTGGTCCCACCCTCCTAGAGAATGCCCCTTCCTGGACGACCCACTTAACTCCCTCTATGCTCCTGCATCTCTGCAGGATGCAGCTGGTAAAGAAATCACATAGCCAGACTGCCTGGTGCCCTGGGCATCTCCCTCCGGTAATCGGCACTTGACATTGAATCCTCTGTCCGCAAAACCCTGCTCCTGAGCTCAGCCATCAAGGCTGAAATCAGATCAGGTTGGCCGCCTCCCTCCTGCTCCCATACCCAAGGCCATGACGTCTGCCTCCTTGAGAGCTCTGGACTGTTTCTGAGCCATGCTCAGTGGTCTCACCACTCCCCTTCAACTCACCATGCTCAGAACCCCATTTTCAGCCTCACCACTGCCAGGGCACCCCTCAAACCCACACTGCAGCCCCCTTGACCTCCTTGAGCACTCCCTACATTGGTTATCCCCTTACTGTCCTGTGTTGGCTCCTCAAAGGCCAACCTGGCATTGAGTATACACTCACACACACACCTATGAAGTAACCACCAGAATAACCACCACCCCTTGCCTGGGAAGGACCTGAGACAAATGGGAGGGCTCCCCAAATCCTACACACTACAGGAGCTGCCTCCTAGTCATGGCAGTTTGGGCCAGTGGCAGACAGATAGTGGCAGACGATCCAAATCAGATGCTGTCACCAGCCAATGCAGGTCCTCCCTTGATGTCAGTGGGCTCTTGGAAACTGCAACTTGAAGCAGTTGAATGATGCCTAGTAAAACTAGGTCTTCAAAAAGTGTTTTCTTCACTCTAAGCCAGGATGTCTTCTGGTCACTGATGTTACAATGACATTGAAGGGAATGTTAGTCCATGACCTGCTCGATGTGAAACTGGGGGTGGAGTGTGTGGGCACCCTAGGCAGGCAGCCTCATTATGCCCCTGAAGTGACAGTGCTGGGGGTACCCACCAAACCTCCGGCTGTGGGGACCACCTGCACCCTGCCTCTGCAGTCAGTGGCCTGTTGCAATTCTCCGCCTCCCTCTGCCCCATGTCCTTTCCACCGCTTGCAGCCAAAGGAAGCTAAACTCCAGCCACTACCATCTTAATAATGCCCCCTCGCTCCAGTCTCTCCCCCAACAATGGTCCTGTCCTCAAGACTCCTGATGAAGTTTTCCACACTTGACACTACTCCCACCATTTCTATTCCTTAGCCCACAGTAATTCAATAGTAATTCAAGTGTGAGCATTGACCATGTATTAAGACTCCCAGGCAGAACAAGCGAGACACAGGTGCAGTCTCAGAGAGCTTGGTGAGGATAGCAGGGGTAAGTGCAAGTCATAGAGGTTCACGTAAAAGGAGATGAGGGGATGGCAGAGAAACCTGGAGGGGGGGGGTCGTGTCCATGTGGTGTTTTTCCACTGAGTGACAAGGAATATTTTTATTCACAAGTGCCAGTGCAGGAAAGCAAAATGAGTGGCTTTTCATTTGTATTTAAGATGAACATTGATTTATTAAGATCTGTGAAAAACAATCATTTAGGATCTATTTAGTCAACAGGAAAACACTTCAGTAAGAAACTAGGGGTGCTGGCTTTCTCCTGCTGAATAGGATCACCTGGGCACAAATGAAAAGGTGGCAGGTAGGCAGCCAGAGTTTTTTTATCACTGTCACAGAGGACATGGGAGGGAAGGGTGGAAAATGGGAGCAAATGTGCACAAAGAAATAGACTGGTAGGAGGGGAAGGATAACAAATAATTAAATGGGGAGTAAAGCGGGAAAAGGCAAGAAGAGATTTCTGTACTCAGGCCCTGGGTAGGTTTTAACCTGAGAACAGCGGGCAGCCATTGAGGGCCACTGTCACTTCGGTGGCTGGTGTCAGGGAAGGGAGAACCACTCTACTCCTGGTCATCCCTTCAGTCCTAGCCACCTCTGTCCCTGAGGCTCGTGGTTCCCATGTGGTATTCACTATCCTTAGCTGTCAGGCACTGGGGGGGCTCAGAGGGAGATCAGGGCTCAGAGGGAGAAATGGTCCCTGCTACTCCCTGACCCTAGCACACCAGGCTGAATGTAATTGTCCTCAATGAAGCCATCATCATCATCTTCACCCACCTCAGGCCGGAAGCCCTTCCCTGTCCTTGGCAGTGGGCGGTGTCGGTAGCTGGCATAGTATTTGCGGCAGAGATGGCATTTGGCAGCAAGTGCAATGAGGAGTGAGAGCACCACGGCCCCCAGAACAATCCCTACCAGCACAGGCCATGCCCGGGTCCCAGTGCCCGATCCAGGGGCCATGGCTGATGCTGTGGGAAACTCTGAGGGTCCCACAGTGGCTGCAAAGAAAGGACAGCTTTGTGAATAAGGCTCCAGATGGGGCTCTGGATAGGGTTCCAAGGGAAATCAAGAGGAGAGGGCATAGGTCTTTCCCCCCAACCCTAGCAGATAAGGGAACCCACTTCCCTCAGCCTCCCTCCTACTGTCACTCACTGTTGTTTGCCGCACTCATGGAGGGGCTGGAAGACACTTGAGCTGTGGTTTCTACCAGAAGAGCCCTGCCTCCAAGAAGGCCCCCAGATGCCAGGCAGCCCTAGGCAGAGTCCTGGAACACACACATGTGGGTGTCAGGGACAGTCACAGAATACAGACTCTCAGCCACTGTCCCAATCATGTCAGGGCACTGCACAGACAAGTGGCCACACTGTCCACCGGAGAGAAAATGGAGACGGTGGCAACCAGGTCTTGTGAGGGACACTGTAGTGACCAGCTCTGGAAGTGGCTGAAAAAATGAATTGGAGCTGGAACTGAGGACTCCTTATGACTCAGGTGGCAGGCAATGTGCCATGAGCCTTGCCCTGTGGATGAACATCACATCCCCCTCCCCCATAAATGAGGACTAGGGCCCAGAAAGGTGAACAGACTCGCCAAAACCCCAGGACTTGAACCCTGGTATCCGGATCAGGACCAGAGCCCAGATCTGCTACACTGCTTGGTGAGTCAAGGCTGGGCCTGGGGACAGGAGGACAGACAACAGTGGTGGCTCAGTGCTAACAAGCCAGGTGCAGGCCTACAGTGGAGGATGGTGCCCATCCCCATCCAGGGCAGGAGGCCCCCTTCAGAGCAGTCCTGGCCCTTCTACTCCTGGTTAGGATCTCCTGCTAGCCCAACCCTACCCTCAGCTCTTCAGGCACATCCCTTGTCCATTCACCTCTGCTTCTGAAGTAGGCAGATGTGACCAACTGGATCAGGAATTATCTGGATGAGAGTCTCCAACTGGAGAACACCTAGTGGAGGAGAATTGAAGGAAGATCATCGAGGGCCAAGATCATGTGGCCTCACAAATACCCAGAGGAGGAACACCTACTTCAGAGAGGTGTCTGGCAGGCTCTCAAACTCTTAGCCAGGATGCTAAGTTGTGCTAGCTATTTTGTTTTCACAAAAGCTACAAAGTCAGGCGTGGTGGCGTGCACCTGTTGTCCAAGCACTGGGAGGCAAGAGGTTTGGGATAGCTTGAGTTTACAAGTTCAAAAATACCGGGGCAACATAGTGAGACCTGGTCTTGAAAAAGCAGTCAGGCGCACTATGGCAGGCACCTGGAATCCCAGCTACTTAGGAAGCTGAGGCTGGGGAATGCTTGAGTCCATGACACCCTGGGTAACTTGAGTCTGAGGTACCCTGGGCAACATAGTGAGATCGAGTCTCAAAAAAAAAAAAAAAAAAAAAAACAAAAACAAAAACAAAAAGCTACAAAGATGAAAAGGTCAGGCCTCTCAAGAAAGTTGATAGTGTAAGGGAGTAAAGGTCTGGGGGTGAGAAAGATAACTATTTGTTGGAAATCCCTGAATGGGTGGGAGGTGCAGCTATCTAATGAAGGGCACCTAGGTTAAAGTACCTGGAAAAGGAACAGCTAGGGCTAAAGATTATCTGCAGGAGAAGCGCCTGACTTGGACATAGAAAGCACCTAGGAGAGACAAGCACATGGTTAGAGAAGCATTCTCATTTTTTCATACTGAGACCTCCAACTTGTCACCAGGTCCCATCATTTCTTCCCCTAAATATCCCTGGAACGGCCACCACCTTCTCTCCATGCCACTGATGTTGCCCCATGCAAATCACCTTCATCTTGTACCTCAACTTTTAAATAGTTCCTGAAACTGGCTTCGCCCCCTCTCTACTCCATTCCCTAGCTCTAACCCCATTCCGTCCCTGCTTTACCAAGGGTTCCTTAGATCACCTGAGGGCTGTGCACATTCCTTCCTCTGTTCTTCCAACTTCTGCAATCCCACACCTGCCTCCCACCCCAGGCTACATTCTCTTTCTCCCTCCCCCATACCACAAACACCCCTACACCCCTCCTGCCTCACCCACCCTCTGCCTGTCCAGACCATTCCTCCAGATCAGCTTATCCAGGACCCAACATTGATCATTTACTAGACAGCTCCAGGTCGACAGAACCCAGCTTAGCTGGGCACTGGGCAGAGAACTTGGTGCCCAGCTGCTCCATGCATGCTTGTATGGTGAGAGGGAGAGAGCATTCACAACGACTACGTGCGGGGTGGGGGTGGGGGCTTCAGAAAGGAGAGGTAAATCATTCATCCATTAGCAAACACTCAGGGGCTTGCTGGGAGCCCCACTCTGGACACAGGTTCTCACAATGTAAGATTTTGTTAAATGGGAATGAATTGAATTCAATTTAACGTTTTTAAGACTTCTCTAACTTCATGCCTGTCCCTGTGAATTCTTCCCAAAGCTGTCACCCCACCCCCTCAGGTCACATTTCCTCCCCGACAAACACACACAGACACTGATTTGCTCAGACACACAAGCCCCACCCTAGCTTGGAGCTGCTTTCCCGGTCCAGGAGCCATCAAGAATCTGGACGTTCCCCCGCCCAGAACCCCCAATGTTTTTCCCTCTGTTCCCCACCTGTTGGAACTGTGCACAGTCTGTGGAAGAAGCTTCCGGAAGACGCCGGCCAGAGCTGGACGGGTGGGCGGGCCGAGCAGTCGCTCGACTCACCTGGGGATCAGCCAGTGGGACTGGGGCCGCAGGTGAGGGCGGAGGGGCGGGTAGCGCCTCCTGGCGGGAGAACGGATTCTACTTTTTTCCTCTCTTTTGACCAGCATCTTGGGCGCAGGCCTTGCCCCCCGCCCTCCCCCCGCACCCAGAGTGGAGGCGTTGCTGCAGCTGGGATCCAGGGAGGGGTCCCGCGGGTGCTAGAAGGGGCGCACTCATCCGCAGGCAACTGCTCGAGTCTGGTTACGCTAATTTCCATGACAGGTACAAAGTTCAGAGTGAGCCCGAGCTGACAAGCCGGTGGCTGCAGTGAACCGGAACCAGAGGGGGGTAGGGAGGGCATTTCCCTCGGCAACGCTAGAGCGACCAAGGACTCTCAAACCTCTGTGGGGTGGGGGTGGGGGTGGGGTGTGTGGAGGTCAATGAAGAGTGAGTCCAGAGCCTTTGGGGGAGTGTGTTTGGGCTACCTGGACTGAGGGTTCTAGCCTCACCTGCATCTCAAGGATCCTGTGACCACACAGAATTAGGATCGGACCCTTTCCCTTTGCCTTTCTCCTCGCCCCCATGGCTAGGGCTTCCTCTTGTCCTTACCGATTCAGGTCGGGAGTCACCTTTCCGGAGTCCTCACCTAACCTACCCTGCAGGCCCCGCCTCCACTCTTCAGCCCCGCCCCAACCGGGCCGATCGGCCTCCCAGTTAGAGTACTCTGGATTTCGGCGTTTCTCTCCCAGTCTTGCAATTGTTTTTCTTTCATGCAGCCTCCTGCATTAGCCGGGGAGCTCTCCCAGGCGGAGCCAGGTTCGGGCAGTTTACGGATTCGCAGCGCCTGACCAGCAGGCCAGGTTCCCAGCAGAAGTCTGTGGAAGGGAGGGCAGCTTGAGCTAAGTCCTGCCGCCATCAGAGTCCACAGGGACTCACGAGGCACAGCCGGTGGGTCTAGGGGAGCTGCAGCTAGATGGCGGAGGGCAGACGGGCAAGGCCGAGAATACCTTAGCATGAAAACTGGGTTCTTACTGCCAGCGGCCCCTTCCCTCGCTCTCCCACCAGCCCCTCTAAACTGAACTGTCATCTATTCCCAGAACCCATCATGCTCTCACCTCCCAGGCTTTCTAGCCCTGTTCTGGGACTTCTACCCTCCCCCCAACCTTCACCTCCAGCCCCTCCCACCTGGCTGATGATTCCTCCCAAACCCACTCACCACTCAGGCCCCAGCTTAGATGCCCCTTTAGACCAGCATTCCGGGACACACCCTTCTTCCTGACTCGGTGACGCTGTACCCCGCCCCTCCCCCACCTGGCCCCCACAAACACCCCGGTCCTTTCTCTCCCAGTTTGTGATTTCCTCTTTATTTGGAAGATTTTCCTAGGAGCGTGCAAACTCTGCGGGTGGGATCTGCTTAGGTCTTGTTTCCCTTTGCATCCCCAATATTTAAAATGGCAACCATAAATAAATAGATGAGAGGAAGGTGGATACTATCCTGGGTGGGGCAGTGAGGAGCCAAGGAAGGTGTAGGATTTTGCTTTAAGAAAATCATAGAATTCTGAAGATAGTCATTTAACACTGCATATCCTGGGCAATGTGCCATGGTTTGTTTTTTTTTTTCTAATGGCGGATCTATACTCCATAAATAATTTACATAACAAAAAATGCCGTTTTAGCTATGTTCAGTGCACAATTTAGTGGCACTTATTACATTCAGAATATGTGTAACTAACACTTTGTCTGGTTCTAAACACTTCATCACACCTAAAGGTTACCCCCTAGCTATTAAGCAGTCACCCCATTTTCTCCTCCCCCCAGCCTCCAGCAACTACCAGTCTGCATTTTGTCTCTATGGTGTCGCCTATTGAATGATGGCTATGGATATTTTATACAAATATAATCATATCTGGGCCAGGCATGGTGGTGCATGCCTGTAGGAGGCAGCCTAGGAAGCCACGGCTGGGGCCAGGGATCATGGTTTGAGTCCCGCCGGGGGCACGTAGCAAGACCTACTCCCAAAAAAATAGCTGGGCATGGTGGCGCTTGCCCAGCTACCTGGGAAGCTGAGGCTGGGGATGCTTGAGTCTGTGGTATCCCAGGCAATGTGAGCCTGCGGTTCCACCAGCAAAAATAGCGAGACCTAAAAAAAATATATATATATAATCATATCTGTTGCATCTTTTAAATGAACTATTTTATTCAATCTTCAATTCAATCTTCATTAACTGTACTATGAGATGGATATTAATTTTCTCCTGAACAGATGAATAAAATGAGACCATGAGGAGGTAATTTAAATTTAAGTTCCATAGAAGAAAATAAGTCACATTCTGCATTCCATCAGTCTTTTTTCAGTGAATAGTTCCTGAACAGCCACCACAGAGCCCCAGCCAGTTACACTGCACACAAGGCAAACTGGTAGAAGGCAGCTTGCCAGATGCCCCCACAGCATGGAGAACAGCGAGCAGGCTGGATTTCAGCCCCCACATCCCCTTATCTAGGAACTCTGGTGCACTAAACAACCTTTCCAGGAGCACTGGTACACTAAACAACCATCCATGGCAACCCTAGCAACCACATAGTAGGTACACTCTTGCTAACTGCTGGAGACAAAGCTTCTGCTCCTATACAGCTTTCATTTTGGCAGAGAAGATAGACAATATAAAGTAATAAATTCTTTCTGTTAATTTTGAAAAAATACCATAACACCATGTGATAGGGATTTGTGGAAGGGACTGCTATGAATGTGAAATACAAAAAGAAGGAATTCATTGAGGAGGGACCATTTAAACTGAGATCTGAATAAAAGACAGAAATCATGCCAATCTGAAGGAAGAACATTCCAGAAAGAGGACACAGCCAGGACAAAACTCAGAGGCAGGAGCACAGCCTACTTGTTCAAACAACAATGGGGGCCCACTGGATGGAGAGGGGTAGGTGGGGAGAGCTGGGAGGGGCTGTGTGAGGAACCAGCTCAAGTGAGGTCTCCTTGGATCTCTCTCTTAGTAAGTGGGAAGCCTCTGAGGATCTGAGAAGGAAACTGAAGGTTGACCTTCAAGCTTCTGTGTGAAGAATGGACTAAAGGAGGTATACTATCCAATAGGCCCCCACACAGAAGAGGTTCTTTATCCATTCGAGCAGTCAGATAGTGGATTTTACAGTTTTTTTTTTTTTTTTTTTGAGACTAGGTCTCGCTATTTTTGCCCGTGGAACCTCAGGCTCTCGTTGCCTGGGGGGCCACAGACTCAAGC
>PVHY01012904.1:0-42942 GCA_004024945.1 Uropsilus gracilis | reverse complement strand
TCTGAATTCTTTGTCTGACATATGGAGCATTTCTTCCATGTCATCCACGTTGATTTCTTCGGGTTGTTTATCCTTTGGTGGTGATTTATTTTTCTTAGGGCTTCCTTGAGTATTTATGGTCTTCCTCCTTCCTGTGTTTTCCTTTCGGATCTGCTCTACATATTGGGTGACTACTGCTCTAGTATTAGGCATGTTGAAAACTATACAGTTGTGGATAACTTTGCCTCTGTGCTTCGGGAAGTGAGTATCCTTGATTTCTGAGTTTGCGCTGGTGCCGCAGTAGCAGCGCCGGCGCTTTTGGGTTTGGGGTGGAGGCTGCTGGCCGTCAAGGCAGTTCGCCAGGCACCCCCAGTTCAAACACACTCGGTTCTGCTTTAACCTGGCCTGCAAGGCTTCTTTTGGTTGCAAAATGCAGACCTGAGCCTTTGTTTCAGGACCGTGTCCTTGCAACCGGGTGCGACCCGATGCCGCCTGAGGGGGCAGTCAGGGAAGGGACCTCACCTGACCTCCGTGGAGCCTTCAGTCAGCTGCTGGTGCGGTGGTCGAGGGACCTCTGGTTCCCTGTCGCCGGTGAGAACCAGCCGCCGTGCAGCGAAGCCCGCAAGCTGGACTTCGGTGTGGAGGCTGCTGTCCGTCCGTCAGGGCAGTTCGCCAGGCTCCCCCAGTTCAAACACACTCGGTACTGCTTTAATCTGGCCTGGAAGGCTTCTTTCGGTTGCAAAATGCAGACCTGCGCCTTTGTTTCAGGACCGTGTCCTTGCAACCGGGTGCGACCCGATGCCGCCTGAGGGGGCAGTCAGGGAAGGGACCTCACCTGACCTCCGTGGAGCCTTCAGTCAGCTGCTGGTGCGATGGTCGAGGGACCTCTGGTTCCCTGTCGCCGGTGAGAACCAGCCGCCGTGCAGCGAAGCCCGCAAGCTGGGCTTCGGTGTGGAGGCTGCTGTCCGTCCGTCAGGGCAGTTCGCCAGGCTCCCCCTGATTTATATATATCTAAATCAAACTATCTCCAGGTATTTTAAGCTTATCAGGAAAGTAAACTTAAGCAATTCAATGAAATGCAGCTAAAGTTTATTTTTTTCATAAATAGTATTTTATTTTTAATGTGTGCATACATATTACCTGATTGCAGTGTAAAATGTATTTTTATTTATATATTGTGTCAAAATGTTTGAGATCCAGCTTAAAAAATAAAATGACACCATAAAGAAACCAAAGGCTTATTCTAAAAATAATCACCATTAAGTCAAATTAATTTCATGATGATATTTTTTAACAAGAACTTTCTGAAAGCACCATTATTTCTTTTTGTCTATGGTTCATCTTTCTCAATTTTAGTCACAGACTGGGAGGAAATTGGGAACCAGGCATGAGAAACCACACAGCAATAACCACATTCATCCTCCTGGGCTTAACAGAGGATCCACAACTGCAGGTTCTGATTTTCACATTTCTGTTTATTACCTACATGTTGAGTGTAACTGGGAACCTGATGATCATCCTCCTCGTACTAGTGGATTCCCACCTCAAAACTGCAATGTACTATTTTCTCCAGAACTTTTCCTTCTTAGAAATCTCATTCACTTCAGCCTGCATTCCTAGATTCTTGTATAGTATATCAACGGGTGACAGGGCCATTACCTACAAATGCTTGCGCATGCCAAGTATTTTTTATAGATTTGTTTGGAGCAACAGAATTCTTTCTTCTTGTGGTTATGTCCTATGACCGCTATGTAGCCATCTGCAAACCCCTGCATTATGTGACTGTTATGAACCACATGGTCTGCAGAAGACTTAACTTTTGCTGTTGGATAATTTTGCTTTTGGTTTTATGTCCACCACTTAGCCTAGGACTGAGCCTGGAGTTCTGTGATTCTAATACTATCGACCACTTTATCTGTGATGCTAATCCTCCTTTGAAGATCTCTTGTTCAGACACTTAGCTTTTGGAACAGATAGTTATTGCCTGCTCTGTGCTGGTCTTCGTCATGACCCTAGTGTGTGTAGTTTTGTCCTATGTTTATATCATCAAAACAATTCTAAGGTTCCCTTCAGCTCAGCAAAAAAAAAAAAAAAAAAAAAAAAAAAAGCATTTTCCACCTGTTCTTCGCACATGATTGTGATTTCCATTTCTTATGACAGCTGTATCTTCATCTATACCAAGTCTTCAGCAAAAGATGACATGACCATGAACAAGGGGGTATCAATATTAACTACTTCCATCTCTCCCATGTTAAACCCATTTATATATACTCTGAGGAATAAACAAGTGAAACAAGCCCTTCATGACATAGTAAAACAATTGTACTCCTCCCCAGGAATTAAAAGTATATTGAAGTAGGGTCGAGAAATACAATATTTTTTTTGTAGTTTATACTTCAGTTTTTCTTTTCTTAACCCCAAACTTCTCCTTATAATTAGTGCTAATTGTCATATAGTTACTCTATTTTGTTCTGTTGTCTATCCTGTTTTTTGATAAGTGAACCATGATCACAAATATTTTAAGATGTTAATATTGCTATCTTTATCATCTGTTTATATCTACCTATAATTTATCTTCATCAATAAATTATCTTCAACTATGTCTATATTACATCTTTATATCTATATCTGTGTCTGTATATATAGCTACATAGTCAATAGGCAGTAGATATTTGCTTCAAAAATAGCAATCATAAGAATACAGAACTCATAAGAATTGTTATATCCATTTAGAAATCAAAAATGGCACCTAAAAATGTAGAACATAACCATAGCATATGAAAGATTTTATAGACTCTTTTTATCCAATATTTTACAAAATCTCTAGTTGAATGTACTTTATCCAGAATTTTATTTAAAATTGCCTTACTAATTAATATTTTTATGATTAAATATTTTTCTACAACTATGGTGAAATTGTTTGGTGAAATGATTCTGTTCATTCAAATAACATTCAAAATCTAACAATTGTATATCAAACCATCAATGTTGTATATTTAAACCATCAAAGAGTCTTAGAAATTAAGTATATTTTTAAAGATCTGTTAATATTTTTAGTGCTTTACAGAATGTTTGGTTAGCAGGACTGTGAACTGGTTGCATTATTTAAATTATGAACTTTTTATAACCATGTCTCATAGAGAAATGAAATAAAAAGTTTTACTAATTTTTAGATTTATCTTGTATTATGAATTTTCTACAGCTTTTAACAGTGCCTTCACTATACTTTCCTATTCAGCCCTTTGAAATCTACTCTACACAATTTTTTTCAACTCAAGAAATTTATTCTCTTAATTTTCTTATCTAGTACACAGTAGTGTTGGTTGTAGTCATCATATTGTACATCCAAAACACATTACATACCTATAATGGGGATTTTGTACCTTTGATCATCTTCCCTTAATTCTCCTCATCTTACCTTCTACCCTGCTCTTTTCTTTTTTAATTGAACACACACATATATATATATATTATATTACATTGTAGTATACTTTAAAATTCTTCTACCACCCTGTTACTATGGATTTTTTTTATCTTACTCCCTTGTGCTCATCATTTTGCTCTACCTGTTGCCTCCTATTTGCTGCATGCTTTAGTTTTGTTATCAGTTTGTGAGATTTTTTTCTTGTCCTTTTATTTTCTTGTCCTTATATCCCAAATAGAAGTAAGACCATATGATATTTATCTTTTCCTTTCTGCCTTAATTTGGCTACCATGATTCCTTCTAGTTCCATCCTTGTTGGAACAAATGGCATGAGCTTGTCTTTTTTGATTGCTGAATAGTATTCTATTGTGTACATATACCACAACTTTTTGATGCATTTTTTTCTCTCAGAGCATTGGGGGTGTTTCCTGATCCTGACTATTGCAAATAGCTCTGAAATAAATATAGGAGTGCTAACTTTCCTTTTGAATTAGTCAACACAAAAATTACCTTGAAGTTTATTTTTTCTCAGTTACAATCATTTCAAGCTGTATGTCTCAAGAGAACAATAATTTTTTTCACTTTTATATAATTATCTCTTAGTGAAAAAGGATCTGAATTTGTCTAAAGGATTGTCTATGGATTTCTCACTCAAGGTTGAGTGAGAAAAATGTTGATAGACACTGTGCCAAAATATAATCTTTCTTTTTTGATAAAAAATGCCAATAAAATGTAATTATTATTTCTATATTCATGTCATAAGTATCTGCATGGACCTTCTTTTTCTTTCATTAGTCAATGAGAAGCTATCTTGTTAGATAGAGAAAAGATCATAAGCATAATTTGCAGAATGATAGCTATATAGCAGAGTTGTCTTCCTTTCTTCTAGTAAGTTCTTCATAATTTTTTCTTATCTTTCTTCTTGCCATACTTATCTAATTAAGTATGGCCAGAAAATAGTGAGACACCAACTTAGGCATATTAAACAATCTGTGCTGTTGGGGATTTCTATTCTGTTAAGGTATTTTTTTTCATTTGTTTAAAGAAACTTACACTGTTGTTCATGTTTTTGCAATATTTGATTTCCTTCTAGTTCTGATCTTCCATAGATCTCCTACCACCACATCCCCTGTGAACCACCACCATAGTTACTTGTGCTCTTCTTTCCTTTGTTTGACCTCTCTGTCCCACCATGCCCTCTATCTATCTTGTTATGTGATTTGCCTGCTAGTTTTAACATTTTCTGACTCTGTGATGGGTTTCCCTATATTTCTCCTATAGATGAGATCATCCAATAATTTTCTTTTTCCTTCTGTCTTGTTTTACTGAGTATGATCCATCCCAGCTCCATTCATGTCACTACAAATGACATGCATTTATCTCTTTGAATGCTTAGCAGCATTCCTTTCTTGCATCTATACCACTTCTTCTTGACCCTCATCTGATTTGAATGTTTCAGTTGTTTCTATAACTTGGGTATTGTAAATAGTGCTGCAATAAATAGGTTTGCAGTTTCCTTTAATTAGTATTTTTGTGTTCTTTGGTAGATTTTTAGTAATAGAATTGCTGGATCATATGGTAGATGCATTTTTAGTAATGTAAGGGTCCTTGACTTAGCTTTCTCTATTGGACCAGATGCACCCTCAACCAGTGGTTTAAGAGGGTTCTTTTTTGTCCATATTCTTGTTAGCATTTGTTTTTGCCAGGTTTTTTGATATGGGCCATTTTCACCAGTGTGATTTGGTATCTTACTGTATTTCTGATATGCATCTTGATTGTAAATGATGTTGAACATTTTCTCAATTAACTGTTGAACATTTTTATTTCCTCTTGGGGAAATATCTTTTCAACTCTTCTGCCTATTTTTATGGGACTGTTCATTTTGTTTCTATTGAGCCATGTAAGTTCTTTGTAGACCTTTGATATCTGTCCCTTATCAATTTCATGGAGTGCAAATGTTTTTTTTTTCCAGTCAGTAGTATGTGTTTTTGTTTAGGTGAGTGTTTCTTTTCATGTGCAGAAGTTTTTTAGTTTGATGTCATCCAAGCTTTTCACCTTTCTCTTCATTTTCTTTGCTTTGGAATAAGTCCTCAACTATGTTTTCAAGTTGTATGGCATGGTCTTCTATACATTATATAGTTTCAGATTTTGCATTCCAGTCTTTTGTCCATTTTGTTTGTTCTTGTATATAATGTGAGGTGGTGTAGTTTCATTCTTTTGCATGTAGTAGTCCAGTTTTCCCAGCACCATTTATTGAAGGAATTTCCTTTTTCTATTGAAAATTACTACTCCTTTGTTATAACTGGTTGACCATATATTGTGGCTTTATTTCTATTAGATCCCATTGGCCTATATGTCTGTTTTTGTTCCAGTGATATGCCATTTTCCTTATTATGGCTTTATAGTATAGCTTGAAACTTGGAACTGTAAACTTCCATTCTTCCTCTTTTAAATCAGGTGAGCTTTGGCTAGTTGAGAGATTTTTTTTTGTGATTGCATATGAATCAGCAATATCTGTTCTATTTCTTTAAAGAATACCATTTAGGTTTTATTGGAATTGCAAGGAATCTGTATGTTGCTTTTGGTAGGATGGTCATTTTGATAATGTTAATTCATCCAATCCATGGACAGGGATTATTTTTACATTTTTTTGTGCCATCTTCTATTTCTTTTATCTATGTGTTATTATTTTCTTGTATAGATCTTTCACCTCCTTTGCTAGGTTTATTCCCAAATATTTAATTTTTGAGACACAATTATAAATAGGATGGTTTTCTTGATTTCTTTTTTAGACAGATTGTTTTCAATAAGAACACTACTACTTTTTTTTGCATGTGTGTTGATTTTGTAACCTACTACTCTGCTAAACTGCTTCATGGTTTTAACTAGTTTTTCTGTGGAGTGTTTAGGTTTCTATATGTGTATTTTCATGTAATCTGCAAGTAGTGATTTTTTCTTCTTCTTTCCATATTTAGATCCCTTGTATATCTTTCTCTTGCCAAATTGCGCTAGCTAGAATTTCCAGTATTATGCTGAAAAGCAGTGGTGAGTGGTGAGTTCCTTGTCTTGTTCTAGATCTTAAATGGAAAACTTTCAGTTTCTCATCATTGAGAATAATACTAGCTGTCAGTGTGTTGCTTGACTTTTCCATTCTTAAAGTATGTTTCTTTTATGGCAAGAATTTTGAGAACTGTCATTATTATTATTCATTATATTATTCATATATTATTTCATTATTGTTCAACTTTGTCAAATGCTTTCGCCATATCTACTTATATGATCACAAGGTTTGCTTTTTCTTTTACACTGATGTGTTGATTTTCATTATTTCATTTTTGGATGTTGAACATCATGTGTCACTGGAATAAATCCCATTTGTACATGGTGTATTAACATTTTTATACATTTTTTAGTTCAACTTGCTAGGATTTTATTGAGGATTTTTGCAATTAATCAGAAAATAGTGAGGCACTAAATAAAGTGTATCTAATAATTGTCTGTGCCCTTAAGCATTTCTGTTCTATAAACATATTTAAAATAATTTATAAGAAAGTTTAAAAATGAAATAATTGGTTAATTTCTGTCCCACAATAATTGCCCTGATATATTTTTTGAGAAAAACTCTTATTCTAAAACATTGAGCTCCAACATTAACATTCCCATATTTTCTTCTAAGTGAATAAAAGAAGAAAATAGATGCTAGTTTTTTTACAGCAAGAATGTGCCTACAGCATAAAATTTTTCTTTGATAAATTGAAAAATAATTATCTGTTGATATGAATCAGTGCAAGCAGATATACCACATATTCTTTGTGTTTGTAAATTTCGTACCTCATTATTCTCATCTCTATAAGTTATTTAATTTTTAAAACATAGAATTGTGTAATAAAAAGAGTAATATACTTATTTGCTATCACAAAATATAATCCTTTAGTACTCTACATTGGTGTTGAAATAATACATATAATAGCATGGCAAAATACTTTTTCTATTGTTATAATATTTATAGAAATGGAAGCAATAAGAGTATCTCTGATTAAAGACTATCATATATTCCAATCAAGGAGACATTGGTCATTTAGGTTTTTCATAGGTAGTGCTATCTTTATCATTGAATTAAATATATATACAAGGTATCCCACTGGAGTGTAAATAAGCATCTCAAAAGAAAAAAAATTGTCATTAATGATCAAAAGAGACTATATATAATAACATTAATTCACATACTATAGTTTAATGAAAGACAATATGTCAGTACACTTAAAATCATTTAGTTTTGTTATTATATGCTATTATATGTAAGAGAAGGATAGACAATTGTGGATCATTATTACTTTAATTTTATTATGTAAGATATTTTAACTTTTTAATAATGGTATCAAAACTATTAAATTGACCACATTATAAAATATCTCATTCAGCAAATTCTGTAGAGATGGCTGCAAATTTACTCATTTTATTGTATGCTGTGTGTAGCATCATCCAGCTAATATATCTGGGAGTAGATTGCCTTAATATACAGAACACGGTGCAAGGACAGCAGTACATCCAGACTGAAAAAACAAAACTATAAAATGGTAAATGATGTGGCTAAATAGTTAATGTGGAGTGATGTCCATGATTTTCAAATGTACATAATTTGCATGTGGTAAAATATTTAGTTGTATGTTGCTAAAAGACATTTGGAAATTATTTAATTATATGTAACTATATAATAATTGCTGTAAATTTTGGCTTTAATTATTAATATATTTATTGAAATAACCTATTTCCAGTGTTCATGGTTAGAACCCATAAAATAAAAGCTTTTATGAGACAGTTTATCACATGCATGTTCTTAGGAACACAGAAAGTTCTATAAGGGCAGTGTTTTACTGACTCTTCCACCATTCACACAAAGTGAAGACTCTGTCAACAGACCCTACATCTTTTGAGTCCAGGAGATATTGGCTTTTGATTCTGTAATTCAAAACAAACAGCATTTTAAAGTTATATTTGGATTTCTCTACAGTGTTGGGAAAGATGGTATTCTGAATTTTAAGGACAAAGAGTGAATTCAACATTGAAAAAATTGCCTTTTGCAAAATTAATGCAATTTTCACTGGGTAGAAGACTTATTAGGCCTTTTTCCAAGAAGAAACACAGATGGTCAACAGGCACATGAATAAAATCTCATTACTTATCATAGGGGAAATTCAAATCAAAACCACAAGGAGACACTACATCACATCCATGAGAATAGGTCATATGAAAATGACTAAAACAACAAGTGTTGGTGAAGATGCATAGCAAAACGAAACCCAGTGCACTGTTGGTGCTTAGAGAGCCCATAGCAGATTTCTATGGGAAAGAGTATGCTGATGTCTCAAAACATTAAAGATATTTACCATACAACCCAGCAATTTTTCTCTTAGCTATCTATGGGAATACAAAACTCTAATTTGAATGGAGATATGAACTATAATAGTCATTGTAATGTTATTTACAGTAAATAAGCTATGGAGACAACTTAAATGCCCATCAACACATGAGTGGATAAAGAAGATGTAGAGCATTTATCCAAAGGAATAAGACTCATATAAAAAGGAGGAAATCTTGTCATTTTTGACATTATTATAGAACTGGAAGGACTGTGTTCCCCAAAGTCAGTCAGAATAAAACAAATACTGCATGGCTTCATTAATATGTATAACATGTTAGAATAAACCAAACCAAAACAATCCATGAAATCTTATAGCAGAGTTGAAGCTTCATGAAAGGAATGGTTGTAGAGGAAATGTGGGTGAGGGTCTAACACACTGTGTTGGTGGATCACTGTGATTTTGATGATGGGTGTGGCAAGACAATACACATTTGTAGGGTGTTAACTTATGTCCTTAAAGCATACTGAGCATTATAAGCCAATGTTGCATTGGTAAACAATCATAATAAAGGATAAATAACAAGTGTTGGAGAGGATGTGGAGAAAAAGAACCTTTATACACTGTTGATGGGAATGTCCATTGGTATAGACATTGTGGAAAGTAATATGGAGAGTCCTCAAAAATTAAAAAAAGGAATTTCATTCTATCTCACATCTGGTATTTACCTCGAAAATAAAAATTAACTAGTTTAAAGATATATATATATATATATAATTACACACTGTTCCATGCTTGGGGTTGCATTATCTGCAGTAGTCAAGGTCTAGAAACAACTAAAGTGCCCAATGACAGAGGACTGCAAAAGGAAGAAATCACGCACATGAATGCACACATACAAACACAGATATACACACTGAAATATAAGGCAGCTGTTAGGAAAAAACTGATTCAACAGACTTAGTCCCAACCTTTTCAGGTGTGTTAACTTTGAAGCCACGCTCTACCAGTTCCTTAATCAGGCCAAGAAGCATCCTCGCCTAGTCTCCCCCTTTGTATTCATTGGAGTTAGAGGTATGCTGGAGCAGAGCCTAATGTTATGTGTCCAGCTTTGTTCAGTACAGGTACCAGCCAGAATAACCAAGGACCAGCCACAATAACTGAAAGAATAACCAAGGACCCTGGAAAAAGCTGGGTCCCAATGGTTAGCACCAGTTCTACTCAGTGAATATAGATGATAGGAAAGGGAAGAAAGTCTAGGCTCTAAAGGACATGTCTCACTGATTAAGCTGTTTAACAGGACCATCTTTCTGAAGTTATCAGTACAATATTCACTTAGTCAAGAAATATTTCCTCTCCCAATGCACAAAGTCATATTGATGCATTGTGTTGGGGTTTAATATTTAGCTGAAACTTGGGAATAAAAAATGACATTCTGCTTGTGCAACAATGTAGATGAGACCAGACACCATTATGTTTGTTGAAATAATTCAAATGGAAAAAGACAAATGCTATAGTAGTATATAGAGACACCAAAGCAAGGGATGAAGAAAATGGAACATGGACTAAATAAAAAAAATAACAAATTTATTATAAGCCCAATGAGTTATCAGTGGAAAAGGGGAAAGAAGGAGTGGGTTAATAGTGTAAAAATGGTCAATTGCATGTTGAAGGATAGGATTAGAATTTTTTAAACAGTTAAATATAGAATATAAAGAAGTTAATTTTTAATGTGTTGTCCAACACATGATACTATAAATAGTGTTACTATAATAAATAGAAAAAGTGTGGTACTCAGGAAATCAAATTAGTAAACTGTCCTGTATTTGAGAAAGCTTAAATTCTCCCTTGTGCCTTCTGGCCATTGTTAATCCAAGTTTAATGCTAAATTCTATCTGAAGAGCTTAAAACCTCTAGTGTTTGTAATAATGTAATATGTATCCATTATTCTTCATAATTTTCTCTAAGTGGAGATTCATTCAACTAATAAAAGATATTTTTAAATTGTTAATCATGATTACTACAATTAATGAATTAATACAAATATAATACTTTAGTCAACTTTGCAGTCAAATAAGTAAATGATGAAATAATTTCAAAGACATACTCATAAGCTAAACATGCTATAAAAACTATAAAAGACTTTATCAGATTATTTCTTAAAGAGGTGTGACTATTTTTTAATATTTTTAAATTTCATATTATAATTGATTGCATATGTATATATTGTTTACACCATTGTATACCCCGAGGTTTTCCCACCACCTTATCACACATAGACCATCTTTATTACTTGTAGTCATCCTTTCACCACTGCTCCCTCTTCCTTGCTTTATTCTTTACTTCTGCTGTCACATTGCTAGTTTTAACTTTTTCTTGTTCTTTTGCTTGTTTTCCTTATACAGCACATATAGGTGAGCTCTTCCAGTATTTCTTAAAGAAGTATGACTTTGTAATCTTTGTATGGTTATTTGCATTAATTTAAATAAAAAATTATGTGCAACCTCATGGTATCTGAATATTAAGCAAACAGTAAAAAGCAAAGTGAAATGCAATGCATTTTTATTATGATTCTTGAGTCAATGGTATTGTCAAGCAGTGATATATGAACTAGCAGTTATTCTCACTTTCAAAATTTGAAAAATTTTCCTAAGATTTTATTTGTGTAATACTTGTATTTTCACTACTCACTATTCTGTGCCTATAGTATTTTAAAATATGCAAAAAATTATGATACAAATCTATGTGGAAAATATAAGCAAATCTATGGGCAATATAATGTTTTACTTGCAGCTACATAAATATATTGATATTATGTATTTATATATTTTTCATAAATTATATATTTTCCCATAAATATTATATATTTTCTCATAAATATTAGATATCAAACTATTTTACTACATTGCACACACTATTTGAGTTGAGAGTTTCCAGAATAATGCTATTTCATCAGGCAGAGTTGTTACATCTTATCATCCCCAAGGACATTGTTCTCACTGATGCCTCTGTAGACCTTGAAAAATCCAATTCTTATTAGTCATTAGTCATGTTTGCAGTTTGGTCACAAAGGGCCTTTTATTTATCCAAATAGACATCCATAAAAGACAGATAACAAAGCATCCTAACTTTTGTGAAGAATTTATGTCCTGAATATTGGGTCTTATCTCTCTGAAACTTATAAAATCACCTTATATTTGCCAGACTTTTAAAACAAATATTTTTATTCTAATAGTAATATATAAGGTATTGTTCCCCAGACTTACAGTGGAATTGGCTTTCTAAAAATTGTCTTTGTGGAAGAATCATGGAAGATTCTGCTATTACGTATGTTCCAGTGATGATGCAGAAACATGTAAAACTCTACCAGGGGGCATTTATGAACAAATTGACCAAGCTTTCATTTTGATTTTCATCTTGAGACTATAATGACTGCATATTTAACTGAAGCATTATTGTCTTTCACAAGAGTAAGTATATTTTCATTGGCTAACACCAGTGTTTTATTCAACATTTCAATTTATTGATTGAATAAAATTACAGATGTCTATGTTTAAAATTAAAATACTAATACTCTGGATATCTCAAGAAAATAAGAGCTAGTTTTGATGTTATTTTATTGTATAAAACTAAAATGCTTAGTGAGTATATTCCTAAAATTTTTGTTGCATATGTCTGTCAATATTTAGGTCAATAGTTGTTCACTGTATATCTTTATAACACAACTAGCCCAATCATAGGTTATAGTATAGTTTCTTAAGATGTGAATATGAATTTCTTCATGAGTAATCTTTGAACAGAATAACTTGACAAAAATTCAGGGCTGATCTGTCCCAAGATATAATTTTCAAATGTCTATATTTATGTAGGAGTAGAATCACATTTGCCTTTATTATAAATGCCAAATTTATTGCAATATTACCATAGCAGTTCATAGAGTTAATTAAGTGTAAGTACTCCTGGAAGTACACTTAGAGAAAATATATCTGAATTTATTTATTCATCAAAACCTACATAATATCTGTATATAATGGGAAACAGATATTGATGATTAGAAAGGAGGAATGTAGAACCTAAAACACTGCTGTGTTAAGATTCAGTGAAGTCCTGAGAGATTAACATGTTCTTATTCTGTTTCAGTAAGTTCAGTTCCAATGGGATTCCATGTCAAGCTTCCAAATTACTGATAATGATTATTTCTCCTGAGCTCTGTTCATTGTTTCTTTCATGAAATGTTCCTTATAAACTGTTTTTGTCTGATACATAGCAGATTGAGAGAGTTGTTAATGTCTTGATGAGAAAAATAAACCTAAATTATTTAGACATCAGGAAAACAGACATTGAGGATTTGTGTTAGTGTCCTTTACAGCAAGGACTTCAAAAGGTTTTATTCAGAAACTAATGGTTCAGTTAGAGATCCTTTCTTACCTCATCACAGAGGAACATCTAAAGACTTAGATTCATTTTACAAACAGAAATACCATTCCATTTTTAATAGCATAATTATAATTGAAAAAGAAATGTAAATTTATATTTCCCCAGATACAAAATTAGGGATTTCTGAGAATGGTATAAGTTATTTATAAATCACAATCATTCATAGTTACAAAATTTACCTGCTTCGAGTACAGGAAAGGAAATCCATTGGTCACAGTGGTTCCTGCTTGGTGTCAAGAAAATATTTGAGTTTTAGAGTAAATTGTGATTCAAATAGAGGTGAGGAAGAACAGACAAAATGGAAGAGTAAGAATTAGTGGTAGAAGCTTGTTATTATATGTATTGCATAATTATCTCACTGAATTACTAAAATATCCATGAAGCAGATGTCATAAAGGACATGAGGTAAAATGAGATTAGGCAGCCAATTTCAAAAATGGAATGCAAGTACTGAATTATATTCTTCAGTATATATCAGTCCATAGGACAGTATAGATTTGGAGTCATGCTTTGATAAAATTTATTATTATATAGGTTCAAGTAAAAAAACTCCCTGATAGCATTAAAAATAACTTAAAAATGGTAATATGTTTTTGTTCAAAAAGGAAAATATGAAATCTCTTTCAATGCTTTCTCACACTTTAAAGGAATACTGAGTGTGTCCAGGAAATAAGTCTACTGCTGGAGACACCATGTTCTAAATTAATATTTACGAACGTTATAATAATGAAAACACCATAGGATGCCATATAACAGTATAATAGTAAACAACAAGGCTGGTCCAACTGGCATCTAAACTAAAGTTTAAAAGGAGGACTGAAGAGGTTTGAGAGTATGAAGAGATATCATTAAAGGCACAACGTTGAATAAATGTTAATTTTCTCCTGGAAGACCCAAGTATAATCTTTTATGAGAATTTGTAAGTAGGAAAGTTTTCAGTCTGTATCTTTCTTGAGAATTTCAAAATGCTACATGACTTTAAAAATGCTTTTTCTCTTTTTCCTTCTGGCTAGTAAAATCCCTTCTACTTCCATCCATGTTGCCACAACATGGTAGCTGGAGAAACATGGGCATGACAATGATGTAAGAAAAAAAAATTAATGAAAACAACAAAACAATCACACAAAAAATGCTATCCAGTCTGTGTTGAATTAGCAGCTGATTATTTCTTATAGTTAATTTCCTTAGATACTGTTCTGAGGGGAAGAAATTCAGGAAGTTGTCTAGGTTTCCTTTACTCTTTGTTTTGGCACCCTACTAGTGAATGTTGGAAGAGGTCCCCATCATATACACCTTGTAGAACCATTAAGTTCTGCAGATGTTTTCCCATTATGTTAACCTTCCTCTGCTAAAGAAACTTTATAAAGTTCTGAGATTGAGAACCATTGTGCTGAGCCATCATCTTGCCCTCTCAATACAGCATGAATTGCTCGACAATATCCATTAATTTCAGTATGGTGCACTTGATACTAAATGTATGAGAATATTTTCTTTTCTCTACAACCAGTGTTTAATCTAAAATGTAATTTAGTTCAAATAAGAGATGGAGTAAGGGCTTCAAAGAGTTATCAAGTGTGGAAAGAAGTCCAGAAATGAATAATGTAAACCTTCCCTCCACATAACATGAGGGAACACTCATCATTCTGGGATGTATGAAAATGATTTTAATGGCATTGATTTTAAGAAATTGAATGCCAGCAAGAAGATATACTAAGAATATGTTGGTACATTTTGCAATATTTCAGCAATGGGCTAGACACCTAAGATAAATTTATATTATAAAGGGAAAGAAATGAGCAAAAATAATACTAAGGATGGAAAAATGACAAGATTTGGTGATAAATTGAATTCAGAAAGCAAAGAAATAAAGTATCTCAGAATCTTAGTACTGATAAGAGTAGTAAAAATAAAATACTTAAATTGTTTAAAAATGCATATCTAAACACAGGAGAAAATGAGTTGACAACACTCAGTATATTAAATGGTGATGAGTATTTCACCTGTTCCATAGAGTTATAAGCATTTTCCTCAATTATCTAACTTCAGTAGTACAACCACAAGCTTGTACATTCATATACTATATTCATTTATATTCATATTTTACACAAAAAGCAGAGAATTTTTGCTATTTCAAAGAACACTCAGATAACAGAAGAAAAATGGAAACTGATTACTTTTGAGTCTAAGATAGATGTCTAAGTGCAATTTGAGTTTTGAAAGCAGAAAACATAAAAATAATTCCCCTACAAATAGAAATTTGGGAATCATCAATCTAATATATTGTATAATGCAGCGTAATATTTTCTAAAAGCCTGTCTCTAAAACTTCACCAATACCTACCTATCCTAGTGCTAAAACATAAAATTAAAAAAATTAAATATCCTACAAATTAAACTCAAGAAAATGGTATATTTAGATCAAAATGTCATCAAGGTCAATGGCTTCTCAAAGTGAGTATTAGCTTAGAAGTTATTTAACATAATATCAACTAGTAATAGAGAACATAGAGAGTTGGCTTTTGATTCTATGTAACAATTATGAACAGGACAAGATGATTAATAGTACAGAAATTTGGTATTCCATTATCAGTAGATGTATTTTTAGAACTTTGAAACTACAGTTGTAATGATCATGAATCAGTTATTTATCAAATGGCCAGCACTAAATGAAATACATTTAGAATGTCATAAAGAATGTCACAAGAAAAAGGGGTGAAGTCTGAGAAATATTGATATTATAAAGATGTATTTTGAAATGATAGCTATAAAGGAGAAATCAGAAATAAAATAAACACCAGGAAAAGGACATCATGCAATAAATGTATCTAGATTTATTTAAAGTAGGGGTCATAGTGTCTAATGGAAGGAAACACTCAAATAAAGTGACTATGCTTCATTTAACATTTAAGATAATACCCTAAAAAATTTAATATTCTGTTTTTTAGAAGTTATACCAAAACAGTAGAGGACTAAATGTGACTAAAAATTACAGTAAATTACAGAAATTTGAAAAAGGTAAATAGACCATTTGTAATATTTACATAGCTGATGATATTGACTTAATTTAAAATATACATGGAATATGTTTTAGCGAGCTGAACACAGACCAAAATCATTTACTCAGGAGGATAGTGTCTTGTCCACAAATTCAACAGACCATTCTATTACTAGTTAATCCCTGTCTTGTGAGTAACATTCTATCTTTCCTCAAAGGAAAAGTGAGTAACACTATCTTTCACCAGCAGGGAAAATCAGGCTAAGACACACATATTCAAGTAACTTGTAGGGAATAGCAACCAGGGAACTTTAGTTCATTTTAAAGAGATGTTCTTTATAGATTCTTGTGGCTTTTAATGGCTATGGAATAAAATCCCCAACTGCTGAAGTAGATGGAGTCAACATTATTTTGTATCAGAACTATCCCTAGGTGTTTTCAGCTTAAGAGGAAATAAAATGCAAACACATCAGCAAAACATAGTTAAGGATTAGTTCGTAAGAATTTTGAGGAAACAGTACACTTGCATATTTAGTAGTGATTACTTTTGGAGAAACATTGAAAGGTGAAATGATAAAGAGCAGATTTTTTTAAAATGTGGGAAAGGATCCCTTTATTCTTTACACTATATTATTGTTGGATGGATTAAGCAATTGTTTGTTACTGCCAAGACATAGTAATGATAAATAACAATTATAACATTAGTTTAATGATATTGATACTTATTTTTAATGAGCTAGATTTTAAAAAATGTCCCAAGAGGGGGAAACTGAGGGTTAGGAATATCTTGTAAATTTTGTTTCATATGTACTGTTTTATTTGTTATGTGTGTATACATATTACCTGAATGCAATGTAAAATGTATTTCCCTTTATATGCTTGAGATCAAAGATTCAAAAGTAAGATGGCATCATAAAGTCATAAAAAGCTTCCCTTAAAAATAAGTGCCATTAATTAAAATAAATTGCATGACTTAACTTTTCAAAAGAAAAACCCTTCTGAAAACACAATTCTTTGTTTTTCCCCCCCAAGGCTCATGTCTCTCAATTTTAGGCACAGATTGAAAGGAAATTGGGAGCCAGGCATGAGAAACCATACAGCAATAACCACATTCATACTCCTGGGATTAACAGATGACCCACAACTGCAGGTTCTGATTTTCATATTCATGTTTATCACCTACATGTTGAGCGTAACTGGAAACCTGACCATCATCCTCCTCATTTTAGTGGATTCCCACCTTAAAACTGCAATGTACTATTTTCTCCAGAACTTTTCCTTCTTGGAAATCTCATTCACTTCAGCCTGCATTCCTAGATTCTTGTATAGTATATCAACAGGTGACAGAACCATTACCTACAATGCTTGTGCATGCCAACTTTTTTTTGTTGACTTGTTTGGAGTAACAGAATTCTTTCTTCTTGCTGTTATGTCCTATGACCGCTATGTAGCCATCTGCAAACCCCTGCATTATGTGACCATCATGAATCACAGGGTCTGCCAAAGACTTATATTCTGTTGCTGGATAAGTGCACTCTTAATTATATTTCCACCACTGAGCCTAGGACTGGGTCTGGAGTTCTGTGACTCTAATGTCATCGACCACTTTGGCTGTGACGCTAATCCTCTCCTGAAAATCACATGTTCAGACACCTGGCTCCTAGAGCAGCTGGTTATTGTCTGTTCTGTTTTGGTCTTCATCATGACCCTAGTGTGTGTGGTTTTGTCCTATGTTTATATCATCAGAACAATTCTAAGATTCCCTTCAGCCCAGCAAAGGAAAAAGGCTTTTTCCACCTGTTCTTCCCACATGATTGTTGTTTCTATCACCTATGGCAGCTGTATCTTTATCTACACCAAACCATCAGCAAAAGATGATATGACCATGAATAAGGGGGTGTCAGTATTAACTACTTCCATCTCTCCTATGTTGAATCCATTTATTTATTCTCTGAGGAATAAGCAAGTGAAACAAGCCCTTAATGACTTAGTAAAACAATTGCACTGCTCTCAGGGAAATAGAGGTATTTTGAAAGAGGGGTCATAACACTCTATTGAGTTTCTACCTCAACTTTTGCTTTTCCTGATCCCAAATTTTTCTTTTTATTTTATTTAGTGCATATTGTGATTTACTCTGTTGTTCCTGACTATTCTATCCTCTTTTGACAAAGAGATGAATAAAAATGTTTATGGCTATCTATCTTTCTTATCTTTACCTAAGTCTATATTGCATCTGTATATCTATACTCTATGCCTGTATCTATAGCTACATAATTACTTGTCATACAAAGTTTTGCTTCAAGAATGGCAATGAAAAGAATAATAATATTCAGAACTCATAAGAATAATTATGTCCATTTAGAAATTGAAAATGGGGCCTAAAAATGTAGAATAAATTATTTTAGTGGTGGATGATTTCTCAGAATATTTTACCCAAAGATAGAATGTCTACCATAGTTAGATATCTCTTTATCCAGAATTTCTTTTAAGATTGAATTAATAGCCAATATTTTTATGCTTAAAATCAGCATGTAATGTAAATAGATGGTGAAGTTTTTTTTTGTGCATTCAAATAACATATGAATCTTACAAATACATATGAAATAGTTTTCAACCATCAAAGAGTTTTAGAAATTAGTTGCATTTTAAAGCTCTCTCTCTCTATCTATCTATCATCTATCTATTTTTTTCTGTATCAATATTTGTAGTTACTCTGAGGAATTTTTTGTTAGCAGGACAGTGTAGTTATTATATTATTTAAAATTGGAGCTTTTTTATTACCATGAATCATAAGAAAAATGAAATAAAAGGTTTTTCATCTTTAGATTAGTTTTGTTTAGTGAAAAATTCTATAGCTATTGATGATTATCTCTTATATGCCCCTATTCAGTTCTCTTCAAAATTTACTCAACAAGAAAAATTTTAATATTTTGAATTTTATTTCTTTTTCTCAGTTCCCATCATTTCAAAATATATGTTTGCCCAGAACAATAATTTTTCTTCATTGTATAATTTTCTCCTAATGACAAAGGATCTGAGTTTGCTTAGATGACTATAGGAACTTCTTAGTGACTTCCAGAATAGAAAGATAAAATGCATTGTAATTTTGATATTTACTGTGTTTAAATCTATTCTTTCTTTTATTGATGAACCATGTCAATAATGTATAATTCTCACTTCTACTCTCATGAAATACGTGTCCACATGGACACATATTTTCTTTTTCTTTTACTAATCAATAGAAAGATATCTTTTTGGGGTGCCATACTCTGGGAAGGGAAAAAGTCTAAGCATAATGTGCAAAAATGATATCAATAGTGTAAGATGTTTCCCTTTCTATTTAGTAGTTTTTCTTTTTTTCTCAACTTTATTGTTGAAATACTTATCAGAAAATAATGAGATGCCAATTTAAGTGTGCTTCATAAACTGTGCCCTTGTGGATTTTTATTCTATAAAAGTATTTCCTATGATTGAAAAAAGTTATATTGTGATGTGACTAAATTGCAAAGAGATGGATAATGCATTCTTTTCTATATTTCTACCTCAATGCTGCAAATTATTTTAAATTTTAAAATGTGAAATTGTGTAAGAAAAATTATAATACACTTGGTTTCTATCACACAAATATAATACATTGATAGATCCACAGTTTGTGTTGCAATGATGGAAATATTAATACTGTATAATATTTTTTTCATTTGGTATAATTTATGATGGAGATACAATTTCATATTCTCCAGGCAAGGAGATATTGATGCCTAAGTTTTAAAAGGAAGTTTTTTTCATCATTTTTTAAGTATATACACAAGGAATTCCATTGGGAGCATATATAAGCAAATTAAAAGAAATATTTTCTAGAATTAATGATTGAAAGATTATTTATTTGTGTATACACAAATCAAATTAAGTCATAAAAAAGGAAACTTCTTTTGTTCATTTGAGTTTTTTTTTTTTTTTTTTTTTTTTTGCATGGTATGAGGGAGTAGTCTAGATTCATTCTTTTGTATATAGTGGTCCAGTTTTTCCAGCATCATTTTTTAAAGTTTTGTACTTTTCATATAATGTTGTTCATGTTTGTATGACTGTTGTTCCCCTGAGGTATGGTCTTCCCTTTCATATTGTACTTCTATCCTTCTACTTGACTCCCTTGATTCCCCTTTCCTACTCCAGTCACTCCAACTCTTGGTGCTGCAAGTCATTGGTCAATGTTTGGCCCACTGGTTTTCTTTTTCTGGAACAATGTCCTTTTTTCTGGGTGCATACTTGCACTCCTGCACAGCAGCAGACCAGGCTGGTCAGATCTCCAGGAGTTATTGAGGCAAGCTAGTAAGGCCGAGCACATCAGGAGCTTAAAGTGCAAATGCATGGTGTGGTTCTCCAGGATCCTTTCTGGTGTCTGTCACATGGTGCTTGTTTGCTATATAGAATCTGCTGTCTTTATTCGGGAACTGAACTCCCAGCTACTGGCAGTGGAGGTGCACTTGCTGGGGGCAGTCTTCCCCAGGTCCTCTCCTCTCTCATGTTAGCAGTTCTGCCATGGGACCACAGTCACATCTCTGTGGATTCTTCCCCCTTGTTTGGTATAAGAGGGAACATCACTCAGTTTGCACAAAACTGTGGACCAGGGGTTTGGCTCCCCATCCCCAGAGATGATTCAGGCAGAAATCTGTGGCTGGTAACCACAATTGCTGTTCTCATGTTCTTGTCTTACTGCTTCCCAACACGTTGATTGTCCTACCCAGGTGGGGAGTGTATCCAGGGCCCTTACTACTTATTCACCATTATATTTGCAGCTGGAGGAACTGTTTTTTTTTTTTTTTTTTTAATTCCTAGTACAAGTCTGAAGTGGAATCACCCAAAGAAGGACCCCTGGCAGATGTGCCCAGTCCCCACCCTCAGCCCATGTGGAGACAGAGGCTGCTTCCCCAGCTTGCGACACTTGGATTGGAGACTCTGAGACCTTGAGACCCTGAGACCCTGGTGGCATAAGACTCATCCTATATCACCCAACCCCCCACCAGCAGCCTAAACCTAGGCGGAGATGTCCCAGCACCATTTATTGACAAGACTATCCTTGTTCTAATGTATATTTTCTGCTCTTTTGTCATAGATTAGCTGACAACATATGTGTGGCTTTTTCAATTATGGTCAATTGATCTGTGTCTGTAAGCAAAAGATAAAGTCAATAAAAGATTACACAAAAAATAGGAAAAAAAAAGAAAAGGATCCCTCTTACACTGTTAGTAGGAATTCTGACTGCTACAAAGAATCTAACTTGTCTTTGTTGACTCTGTCTCAAATTTTACTAATCAAGATGTTGTATAATGGTCTTTGGACATGAAGAGAATAGACGAAACTTGGGAAAATGTGCTCAGAGGTACATATGTAAAGAACACTAGCTTTAAAATATGGCAGTTATGCAATAAAAAATATCAGATTACAAGGCAAAAGGCAACCTCTATTTATTTTCCTTTCCACATCATCATGTTTGACATTTGGAGGATGATAATCACAACTTTTCTCATATACTGATCCTTCAAAATATATAGTTAATAATGAATGTATCCTATGGTACTGGGAAATATTTATCATTCATTATCAATTCTTGTTAATATTTTATAGAATAAACTCAATTTGGCTGTTTTTTACTTTTTTGTTCCAAGCAAGACTATTTGATCATTTTTAATAGCTGAGTTGCATTTCACTGAGTATTCATTCCACACTTTCCTTAACCAGATATTTGTCACTGGGCATTTAGGTTGATCCCATGACTTGGCAATTGTGGACAGTGTTTGCAGGAACAAAGGAGTACATATGTATCTTTGCATTTTCATTTTCTTAGGGTAAGTATCTAGTACAATATTTCTGGATCATATGGAATTTCCATTTTATTTTCTTAAGGAATCACCATACTATTTTCCAAACAACACACTTAAAGATGTGTTGAAGTTTCTGCTTTGCCCATTTTGCTATTTGAAATCTTCTCTCCAGACAGCATGTTGAAAGCTTCAGGACAGGACTCTGACTCCTAAGGCTTGCATCAAAGATCTATCATGAGTTTGTCCCAGAAGCTGTGCTTACTGGAATTACTTCCAATCTCTGATGGTTCAAGCTGGTCACAGGCTGGAAGGTCATGTTGCAGGAAGGGTTCATGACTCCACAGTTCTCTTGAAGCCAGTACAGACCCCATCCACTGAGAGAGTAGGAGCAATATGACCCAGGGATATATGAGTTCCTGCTATATTGGAGAAGTGCTAGAGGTAATGGTGTAGGCAGACATGGGCCACTACTGATTTCCAAACCAAGCATAGACAATCCTGGACACTCAGAGATTACAATTGGTTAAACAAGCATTCCTCCCCTATTCTGAAACTGTAAGCCATCAACAAGGTACCTTTGTTGAGTGGGCTATGCTGCAGGTGTGAACCCTGCAATCCTGGCTAGGCATGGTCCTGGGAAAGCCTGGGGACACCCTGGAGCAGGGCAATTATCTCTCCTGTTGTACAAGCACAGCTCATGGCTTGCTATTTTTCAATCTCTCCTAATATCTCAGTTGGGCTCTTTCTCTCCTCCCTACAGAGATAATGCTCCTTACTTTTCCAGCTCCAATCCAGACAGGACTCCTACATCCAGATGCCAGTCCTCTATGTCCTTGAAGGAAGTGTTGACTCAAGGTTTCTGTCCATCCCTATTTTGTATATTTGGCATTTTCACTAAATAATTATATGTGTGTGTTTGTCTGTATTTGTATTCACATATATATATATTTATATATATTTTATATAGTGAAATTGTTAAATTGATATTATATCAGGAGAATGGAATAATAATATCATGTGATATCAAAAAAGTTTTAGTGCCATTTTAAACACTTTACTTGGTCATTCCCTTTTCTTCATCTCTCAAGACAATGAGTACCCTGGAATGCATGAGTCATCCATCAGGTCACTGTCATCTGGATGTCATGCTGTTTAAAATATGACTTGGAAAAGATACTGGCTTGTTTAAAAAAAATGGCTTGGAAAAGGTACTGGGTCTCATAAACTTCCCATGAAGTTTACCTATTAAGGACAGTTTACCAGGGACACAGAATTTTATTTCACTTTTTCTTACTGAGTTTAAAAAAAAGCGAATACCCCTCTATTTCCTTTTTTTCCCTCCATAATGTATAGATTTTGTTATTACTGTCTGGTACACTCTGATGACATCCATAGCATGTAGTTTTCTTACTACTATATCACCCTCCCCTCGAATCTCCCCCTTTCCCTCCTGCCCAAAGTTGTGTGTTTCAGTTTGGTGCTTAGCTTGTTTTGTCTTTTCCTCATGGCTTTTGTTTATTTTTTCACTATCTCCCATATATTAGTGAAACCATTTGATGTCTGTCTTTTTCTTTTTGACTTGTTTCTGCTAATATGATTTCTTCTAGGTACATCCATGTTGTTATAAAGTCATCAAATTTGTCATTCTTAATTGATGAGTAATATTCTATCGTGTATATATACCACATTTTTTCAGCCTGTCATCTGTGTTGGGGCATTTAGGTTGCTTCCACGTCCTTGCAATTATAAATAATGCTGCGGTAAACATCCAAGCACAGGTGTCCCTTTGTACCCACATTGAGGTCTCTTTTGGGTAGATTCCCAAGAGAGCAATTGCTTGGTCAAATGGTAGTTCCATTTTCATTAATTTGAGGGTCTTCCACACAGCTTTCCATAGAGGTTGGACCAGTTTACATTCTCACCAGCAGTGTAAGAGTGTTCCTTTCTCTCCACATCCTCGTTAGCACTTGTTGTTGCCTGTTCTGTGGATGTGGGTCATTCTTACTTGTGTAAGGTGGTATCTCATTGTAGTTTTGATTTGCATTTCCCTTGTTAGTGATGTTGAGCAATTTTTCATGTGCCTGATGGTCATTTGTATTTCCTCTTTGGAGAAGTGTCTCTTTAGTTCTCCCCATTTTTTGATTGGGCTTTTTATTTTGCTTTTGTTTAGTTGTGTGAGTCTCTTGTGGATCTTCATTATTAAACCCTTATCACTATTGTGGAGGGCGAATTTTTTTTTCCCATTAGGTTGGGATTCTTTTAGTTTTTTCTGTTGTTTCTTTTGCTGTACAGAAGCTTTTTAGTTTGATATAGTCCCATGTGCTTATGCTTTCCTTCATTTCTTTGACATCTGTAGATGTTTCCAGAAAGGGATTCCTGAATTGTAATTCCTGGAGGGTTTTACCCAAGTTTTCCTCTATGTATATTATGGTTTCATGTCTGACTTCTAAGTCTTTTATCCATTTTGAGTTGATTTTTGTACTTGGTGTGAGGGACTGGTCTTGGTCCATTTTTTTGCATGTCTTAGTCCAATTTTCCCAGCACCATTTATCGAAGAGGCTGTCTTTGTTCCAAGGTATGTTTGGGAAAATCAATATTAATGACAACAAAAACCTTTTTTTGATAAGTGATCAGGAAAAGCTAATTATGTACAATAAAACTCATTTGTCATATTTCTTTTTTGTAATTAAATTTATTTCTTTTCTTATGTTATTGTTAATTTCTGTACAGTCTTTTATTTCTTTCCTCAGGTGTTTAATTAAAAGTTAAGTATCAGTATACCCAAGAGAAATGAGGTTATTAAAAATGTGTAAGAAAATGAAGGTCAACTGTGGACATGATTACACTGATTTTATTACTAAAAATTTAATTTTAGATTTTAGTTCAATGGTATAAAATTCACACTAAAACATTTTAATCAGCAAGACGTGTTAATAAATGATTGAAATTTTATGTATTTTATCATATGTTGTGACATAATCCAGATAATAAAATTTGGGATAATTGTTTCAATATTTAAAGTACAATGAAAAGAGAGTAGTGTGTTAAGACTTACACATAAACTATAAATTAAAGAAATGTGGCTAAAATGAACAGAATATGACTGAGTTGTTATTTCAGAGTTTTGTTTGTGGATTACAAAATATCAGGAACATGTTATGGCATAAGAGAATAGGATAGGAGGGCAGTTTGGTAATAGTCATTTTAAGGTACTTCAATGCGAAATATAAAAATATGAAAAATGGCAATGGTTAACTTCATATATTAACTTGACTGGACCAAGTGATGCTCATATAATTGGTAATACACTGTTTCTGTGTGATAATGAATCACAGACTCCTGGAAAAAAACACATACCAATCCTATTTCAGGTATAAATGGATATAAATGGTTAAGAAGAAACTTAAAATGGAAGGTCAGGAACCAGGGAAATGTGGTATATAAAGGTCATAGATAGCTTGTGAATGCATGGAGACAGTGTCATAACTGAAAATTTACTATGGATTTACTGTTTCATTTTGGGGAAACTCCCTTAATCTTTCTTGTTCTTTCATTAATATGTTGCCAAACTTGCTTTCCTGTGCCATGAAAGAGATACATGGTGAAATAAGACAGATAATATTAACGTAGAGTCAAATATTGATAGACTATTTAATTTAACTTCCATATTGTTTTCAATTATAGTTTGTAGCTACAACCTGAAATCTACTTTTGTTCCAAAAAGCCTTTCCTAAGTGACATCTTTCCCATTGTCTTTATGTGAGTCATTTGAGAGTAAGGAGCACAAAACAATCCTACAATGGATTATCTCCTTTTCCCAGTATCTCAGAGAAAGAAAGGTAACATAACCTGGGAAGTCCCTTTGGAATGGAAACATGCTAACTAATGTCAGATTCCAGAGAAACAAATTTAAGGAAGAGGTTTCATAAGTTAGATCTTGTTGGCAGAGTCATCTCCTTTGTTATTGCTAGTATGCTTGAAATTTATTGACTTGTGATGGAAAATGCCTTGTAAACTATATAAATAAAACAATGCATAAAAACAAACATGGTTTGATACTGAAATATTTCTTTACAGCAAAAGAGACAATAAACAAAACAAAAAGAAATCCAACTGACTGGGGGAAAATTTTTGCCCTTCAGGCAAGTGATAGGGTCTGATAACAAAGATCCACAAAGAGCACCTACAACTCAGCAGAAACAAAGTAAAAAGCCCAATCAAAAAATGGGGAGAAGAACTAAAAAGACACTTCACCAAAGAGAAAATACAGATGGCTAACAGGCACACAAAAGACTGCTCCACATCACTAATAATCAGGGAAATGCAAATTAAAACCGCATTGAGATACCATCTTACATCAGTGTGAACGGCCCACATTAAAAAAAAAAAAAAAGGACAACAACAAATGTTGGTGTGAATGTGGAGAAAAAGGAACTCTCCTGCACTGCTGGTGGGAGTGGAAACTGGTCCAGCCACAATGGAATACTGTGTGGAGGACCCTCAAACAATTGAAAGTGGAATTACCATTAGATCCAGCAATCCCACTACTGGGAATCTACCCAGAGGACATGAAAACACTAATTCAAAAGGACACCTGTACACACATGTTTTTTGCAGCTCTGCTTACAATTGTCAAGAGATGCAAGAGATGGAAACAAACCAAATGCCCCAAACTGATGAATGGCTGAAAAAATGTGATATATTACACCATGGAATACCAGGTATCAATCAAGGAGGACAAATGTATGCTATTTGCAGCAACATGGAAGAAACTAGAAGGACTCATATTAGCAGAAATAAGCCAAAAACAAAAGAGAGAGAAATACAGGATGGTCTCACTTATATGATAGATATAGGGAAAAACAAACAAATGAATAAGAAAAATTAGAAACAACCAACAGGGCTGAATGATGGAGCAAGAGAGGAGGAGGGGGAAGAAGGTGGAGGGCACAAAAGGGCAGGATGGTTATCAGGTTTTAGGGAAATGGGAAAATCCCAGGGCACACAATAGTGTAATATATATATATGTATATATATGTATATATGTATATATATATGTATATATATATATACATATATATACAACATTAAAAATTAAAATAAAAATAAATCAGCCATCCCAGAGATAGTTGACATTATCTGTGGTTCTCTCCTCTATCCTATTCCCCATTATACATTCCCAGAAATAATAATCAGGACACTGGATTTGATGCTTATCATTCCTGTGGCATTTGAAACTTCAAAATCACACATATGAGTAAATAATATATTGTTTTGCATTGTCTATAATTCTGTAATTATGGAATTATAATATGTATACTTATTTGTAACTTGTTTTCTTCCCACACACACACACAAAAAGACATGGTTTATAATTGAAAATGGCTTTTTCTACACAATGCTCCACACTTGTTACATAAATATCTTGTGACAAATCTGAACCACATTCCATCTTATGAAGGAGAATAGCATTTTGTGGAAACCACAGTTGTAATCTTGAGTCTTTTCAAGGGCAGAGCTTGTGACTTGTAACTTGTTATCAGTAGCATCTTTGGAAATATGGAGCTAAGTTTATAATTCTTTTGAGCCTGAATTTACTGACATGACATTTTTGGTGAATAAGATGATTGCTGTGATCAGAATGACTTTTTAGAACCATGGATTATAATGGTTTATGGTTTTGGGATCAAAAAAGAAACAAGCGGAAAGAAAATATATGGAGAATGCATGCTAAAATAGTTATCAAGCATCCTTAGTCTAGAGTGATGAAAAACTTTAGGAGATGGGATACAATTCTTACCAATGACACTCAGAGTGACTAGACAGAGGTTGAGAGGAGACAGTCAAATATAGGGAATATCAAGCATAATGGAAATTTGCATAATATTCTTTAATCTCATCTGAAGGAAGAAGTAAAAAGAACTATAGAGAAAAAACTTCTTGTTTTGAAGTCTAAACAAATTCGCACAGTCACCTGGGAAGAAACAAAAACCTCTCAATGTAAATAAAATAGGATAGTTAATTAACCTGAATAATTTGAATAGTTGAGATATGATCAAATGAATGAATAAAAATTTTGAAGTTATATTTCTATGAAGACCAAGAATATTTATGAAGAAACAGTATAAATGCTTAATAAATCTTTATCACTGTGGATTCACATAATATATAAAAGGGATTATATGTTAATTATATGTATTCCTGCATAGAGAGATTTATTTAGTTTAATGACCCAACTCAATGAAAAGGTTTTTGAGGAGACACTGCTGTCACATCACTGAGTCTGTAGTGGGAAGAAGCCCAGGCTTTGCAGGCTCATTCTGAGAGGAATAATTACTTCATCTTTTTGAACCACAATTGAAATATTACTTTTAATGTGGTACTGAAATTACCTTTGAAATTCAGATAACATTTGATAGAGCTTGTGATGAGAAAAAGACAGATCTAATTTATTATGAATTAAATGTTTTTAGGACTATGACCTAACATTGAATAAACAGAAATTTCTCCCAGATAGTAAGACTAAACATTCTTAGAGCTTAGTTTTAGTTGAAAATGAAAGAAGGGAATAATCAGGATTCATAGCAAGCAAGTTTTAAAAGGAAATGAGAATGCCCATAGGACTGAAGAATAAATTATATTTTAGAAATTCTTAAAAGCTTCTGGTTTTGTGCCTATTCTATCTTCCTTCTATTGGATTCAGTGACTCTTTTTACTTTACATCTTTGAGAGGAATGCAATTTTTTTAATTGAGTCATGAAAAGCTTGTTTCACTTGTTTGTTTCTCAGTGTGTAAATAAAGGGATTCAACATTGGTGAAATGGAAGTAACAAGGAGAGAAATCCCTTTATTAATAGCTACCTCATCCTTTGCTGAAGGTTTGACATAAATGAAGATACAGCTGCCATAAGTAATAGAAACAACAATCATGTGGGAAGAACATGTGGAGAAGGCTTTTTTCCTCTGCTGTGCAGAGGGAAATCTCAGAATAGTTCTGATGATGTAAATGTAGGAAAGAACTACACACAGTAGGGTCATGACGAAGGTCAACACAGCACACACTATGACCATCTGTTCTATCAACCACGTGTCTGAGCAAGAGATCTTCAGGATAGGAGATGCGTCACAGCAAAAGTGATCAATGACATTTACATCACAGAACTCCAGACCCAAACCCAGACTAATTGGCGGGAGAATGATGATCAGTGCTGCTATCCAACAGAAGAGGATGAAGTTTTTGCAGACCCCACTGTTCATGATGGTGGTGTAATGCAGGGGCTTGCAGATGGCTACATACCGGTCATAGGACATGATGGCCAAAAGGAAAAATTCTGTTACTGCAAAGAGGTCTATGAAAAACAGTTGACTGACACAAGCATTATAAGTAATGGATTTATCCCCGGATGATATGCTGTACAAGAACCTAGGAATACAAGCCGTTGTGAATGAAACTTCTAAGAAGGAGAAATTTTGGAGGAAAAGATACATAGGTGTTTTAAGGTGGGAATCTAACAAAGTTAGGGTGATAATGGTTAAGTTTCCAGATACACTCAACATATAGGAAAAAAATAGGAAGATGAAAAGCAAAATTTTTAGTCGTGTATCATCTGTAAATCCCAGGAGGATAAAGGTTGTTACTGCAGTTTGGTTTCTCATTTTTGATTGTTTCTTGTCCAATCTGCTTGAAACAAGAAGAATTAATATGGGGATCATGAGTACTGACCAGCTCCTATCTTTAAGAGAAGTAAATTGAGTTAGATTCCTATACAATGAATTGATTAGTGGGAAAGCAAGTATATAACACATACCAAAGTTTTATAATCTTTTTTGCCACTATTCATAGGTAAGTTTCAATTTTATATAATAAAACTAGTTTCACTGTAGAATCGGTTCAACATTTTATCTTATAAACATTTATTTTTAACATCATCCTTTTTCAATAAATTGCCTTTGGATTAATTATTCTTCCTACCCCTGACTTTCTTTTTCTAGACATGCTTCTAGCATGAAGTCGAAAGGGAACTAGCAAAGGCATTTGTTAGGAAAATCCTACATTAAAATTTACATTTGTGTCAGGAATTAAACTGTCAATGAAAGCTTATCATACAGCTTATTTTGTTTCATTTTATTCAATCTAGCTTTGGGGAGGTAAGTTTAGAATATTTTTACTGAATTCATTTTTTAAAGGTTCATTTAATTGTGTTAGTCCATTTTTTAAGTTTTTCCTCAAAAGAAAATTTATTGCAATTACATGTATTTAATATTTGTTATATTCATCCTCTATTTGCAGAATAGAATATATAATCCATTAGATATTCTTCATACTTTCTAGGATATCCTCAAGCTGTAAAAATTTCCTTCTCCACAGCTTACAAGCTGGTTTGGAATGTTTCAGCTGATCAATTACTTTCCCTTTAGATTCTCTTTTCCTTTGACAGTGAAAACCCTAATGCATTCTAACTGCTGCTATACATTTGGCATATTATAAATGATTGGCATTATGAGGTTCAACAATATTTAGTTATGTTTTTTTATTTTATTTTTTTATTTATATATAAATTTCACATCTTTGCAATCCCAGGGATTTGCCCCCCCTTCCCCCCTCCCCCTTTCCCTTCTGTCCATTGTTGTGTGCTTCAGTTTGGTGCGCAGCCTGTTTTGTCTTTTCCTCATGACTTTTATTATGTTTTAACTATATTCTTACATTTTCACTTAAGTTTCACCCACTTGATGCATGTCTTATCTTTTCTACTAATTATTTAAATGCCAACTCACCTGATTTGTCCATCATCTAAATTATTCTTCTAAGATCATTACTAGTATACCTTTTGTTTCATTTATGAAAGAACAAATCAGTTTTAACTTAAATTATCTGCCACATATTAGATTGAAAATTGCTAATTGACTTAGCTGATGGAAGTCTTTGCATTTTAATTTCTACTATGTCACATATTCTTTCATTTCTCCAACCACTTTGTCAATTTTTCCCCCATTCTTCCATGACTCCTTTTCCTTTTCTAATCCTTTGGTTATTGGTTCACCTGAAATATCTTGTATAGAAAGTCCTTTCTTCACTCTATTCCTCTAGGGGAGTCTCATAAATAAGTGAATTCAAGTAGACTGATGATTCCTAAATTTATATCTATGATGTAAACAAATCTTATAGCACCCTGACTTCAGCATTCAGGTTATTCTTTGTACATCTAGATCAGACTGGTTGTTTGAATTTAGGTTTATCTTTCCTTTCATATGAGTATCCTTGAGCTATTTAGTTAACTTTTTATGTTGCATTTTTTCCATGCACAAAATTCAGATAAAAATAGTGTGTGTGTGTATTACCATGTTGATGCATTTAGATAATATAGATGAGATATCTTAACTCCACCTGGAATATGGTGAACACTCATCACTATTCACTATGCTGAACATTTTCATTTTGCTATTCTTCTTATTAAGAAATCTATCTAGATACATACAGTCCAAAATTTTAGTTATTTATTTTTCAGGATTAATTCTTGTATTTTTCTCCTGTTGATTCTAAGTCTCATATGATATATTATCCATTATTCCTTTTACTTTATGCCCACATTCAATTTATTACCATGTGTTTACATTTCTGTACTTTTACTTTGAGTATCTTTACTAATTGCTGAAATATTTGAAAAGATAGCAACGTTAATAGCATATCTTAATTCCTCCATTGATTATTATTTTAAAATCAATATAGTCAGAATCCTTTTTTTAGAACCCAAATATGATTTTCTCATATGTGTTGTGGAATTTTTTGATGTTATTCACTGATATTCATTCCATATCAGGTATTTCTTTGAAACTCTTGATTTGTCTCTCCTTGCATGGATATTAATTCATTATTGCTTTAGGTGAGAAAGGCAAGAGTAAATCATGGATTTTGAGTTTCAAATACATCAAGCCTTTATAGTAATGGAATATTTTCAGAATATTTTATTCAGACATATAAGGACAGCAAGGGCAGGTTTCTCAACCTTACAGAATTTGCAAATAACCTTTTCATTCAGAAGAGGAGAAAGGACTTGGGGAATAATTTAGAGATTTTAATTCTTCCAAATGACATCTCTATGTTTGGGGATCTCACCTCTCCCCCAGTGACGTGGAGTTAAAATAGCAGAAGGTAGGGAAATGATTTATGTTTCTATAGTTTCTTCTTGTAAAGATCTAAGGTGAACAATAAAAGGAAATAAACTTTCCTTAAATATAGGCTAAAACAGACTTAGATAGTTGTAAAGTTTTCCCATTCTTAAGGTCAGCATAGACTTAGCAGAAAGACATTCTTGTCATGTTTAATTGTGACATGAAACCAAAGAGGAACCTCAGATGCTTTACATACTTTCTTGCTCTGCAGTTTACCATAGGAATATTACAAGTGTCTTATATATATGGAGAACTACTGGACCTTAAGAATAATATCAGCTAGGGAACAAGGAAACCCCCAGGTGTGATGCTGTGTTTAGGAGCAGAAAAGATGGTGGTTAGTCCAGGAAGGCCAACTCTGGTGATTCTGACATATCTTTACCATGCAACCACCGGACCTACCTGAATTGAGGGCAACAACACAGATATATGGAGATATTTCATTAGATTGAAGTGATATGGTTGTATAAGGAGGGAGGAAATTAAGATAATATGTTTAATTGACGTTTTACTTATTTTTCCAGCATTGATAGATGAATTTTTATAATAGAAACATTAATTTTAATTCTTTCAGCTATTTATTTTTACTCTCATCGTATAGCTGAATCTTCTGATTTCACATAGAGCTCTTTTGAACATTTCCAGTGTCAATTCATACATTTTAGCTAACATTTTGTTCGGTCTTTTTATTGTTCTTGTGCTGACTGCTAGCAGAGGATTGTGTATCATAGTGGTGGATAGTATAGTTTAGAGTCTAAGACTGATAATTTCCTGTCTTCTGATTCAGTTTGCTTCAGTTCACTTATCTATGAATATTTCTCATAAAAAGTCCATGCTTAAGATTATCTATGGAGATTCACATTTGCTATTTTTTTCCTCCTTAATATTTTCAGTCTCTAACTTCCTTATTTATCTTCAAATTTCAGTTTAGGTATAAATTCTACTAGGAATCTATTCATAACTGTTCAAGATATAGATAACCTTTCCTTTTACTATTCCTACTCTAGCCTATATTCTTATTATTGCTCCTGAGTAAATTGTCAGATTGTGTTGACAAATTATATTTTGAACAATTGTTCAATTTTCAATAATATCCAGCAAACTTTCCAAAGGCAAATTTTGTGAAAATAAATATTGAATATACATTTTTTGCCTTAAACACCCAAAACTAGCAATTTTCTTAAAAATGATTTAGAAGGTGTTTAAATTATTTTTTACAAATAGAAAATGGTTTCACTTATATGTGGGATATAGGGAAAGCAAACAAAAGAACAAAAAAGGTAAAGCTAACAAACTGATAACAGAATTAAAGCATATAATAAGGGAGTGAGTGAGTGTGAAATGGGAAAGGATGAGCCCAAGGAATCAGGCTGTCACCATGGTGACATGGCGGTGTGAAAACTTCAGGGTATACAATGATGTAAGAATATATACATGTATAATCATAAAAATAAAATTATTTTTAGTAGCTTAAAAATTTGTATGAGCTTAATGGCAAAATTTAAGATTTTTTTTTGAGACTGTGAGACTGTGTTTATTGCGATGAAGTTATATAAATCCAACTGTTGTTTTGTGAACTGATGTCAAGTAAAATTAAATATAGTTCTTTTGGTTTATGTACATGCTCTGGAATTAGTCGGCCAGTGTCATCTTTCCCTTTCCTTTTTAGCCTGTTTCTTCCATAATATATAGTTCAGAATACTGAGTATGAAAACCCATGCAGACTGCCTAGTGGATATTAAGTTAATGTCACAAGTCTGGCTTCTTTCCTTCTTTCATATTCTTCCTGCTGCCCTCATCCTTTTCTTTTCATTCCATATCTTTCTTCCTTGCATTTGCTAATATATGAAGGAATTGGTCAGTGATCTCTGTAGCTGCTACATTTCTTTCTTTCAGTCTTTGCAAACGTTGTGAATGTCAGTGCTTCTGATTACCTTTTCATTGTTTTGTGGGGAAATACTAGGGTAGGGTTAAGAAATTCTGTGATTTTTGAATACAAGGAGATACGTATTTCACATTTCTTTCTCACCTATCATTATATAAATATTTGGGCAGTCATCTCCTTTTGTAAATAAAGGGCTTACATCTTTTGCTTTTTCCTAATTCCAAGGAGGAAAAGGATTCCCACATATTTTTTTCAATAATACGGTTTCACTTATTTACTCCAATTTCTGTCCTTTAAGAAACCTAGAATTGTACTTTTCTGAGGTCTGCTGAATTGAGTTACTTGCTTCTATTAGACAAGAAGAAATGATGCCACCAAACTAAAATAAATAGGAAGTTTGGTTTGTAGGCATTTATAAAAAAAGAACACTAATCTAAGATGAAGAAAAGGAATAATTAGCAAATAATAAAGTGCTGTTTTGGATAGAATCATATAAAACTTGACTTTGTTGTACTGAGCCAGTTAAAAATATTAAACTGGTTTTTAATATTTTACCAACTCAGGGCATTGTTCCAGATTCCCCAACTCTCCTCTTTTACCAATTACCAGTCTTCTGTTGTAACCAAAATATGAAGTGAATGTTCAGACAAATTATTTTTATTCAAATGTATATTTTCTAGTTAGTATATTTCAAGGAATACTTTACATTTATAGTTAGCTTATTGATCACTAATGTCATCATTGCTGATATTCTCCACTATGTTTGAATACATATATAGCTATGTATTGGAATAAATATGTATATAAATATATATATATATATATATATATATATATACAAACACATACATAAATATTGGTAAGAGTGATATTGTGGGATAAGTCACTACCTTTTTTCTTTCCTGTTTTCATGATTGCTCATTAATTAATTTAAAACATGTATCTTCAAAACTTACTATATGACTGGTATTCCTGTATTTACTAAAAATAAAAAGAGTGAACAAATATTGACCCAGCTCTAATAAATATTTACAATGAGTGCAATGCCTTAAAAGTTCATTTTATAAAACCAAAATAACATTAGATATAACTTTTCTTTATCAGAAATATACAGATGAATTTATTGTCACCTGGTCTCCAAATAGGTATAGTATTTTGTAGAAAATATGAAACTAGAATATTAAATGAATTAAAGCTAAATGGAGCTAATATTAACAAAGAAGAACATACTTACTCTCATGGAAGTTAGTCATTACTTTAGTTGACCAAGTGACGCTGGTAATTCCAATGATGAAACTGAAGTATAGGTGGAATCAATACGTACACAAATGTTTTCAACAATTCTCACACATTTACCGACAGTTCTTTGTAGCGGTAGTGCTTTTGAGTTGCCAGCATACTCTCATTACAGATTCTCACCCACTAATTTAAAATTTGAAATTAAAACAATTTTTAATTATGTCTTATTTATTTACTTATTTATTTATACATTTATCTTAAATATCTGAGAAATGTATTGTGATTTTTGGAAGATTTTGAAAGAAATTTTTACACAATCAAGTAGGATGCATGTTTTATTATCTCAGACTCCTGAATGTCCAGGGACCCTCTGTTTGGATAAATAAAAAGTCCCTTGTGATCAGAGTTCAAAGATGACTAATATATATTATTTGCACTGAATTTTGGCAAAATACCTAATAGAATCACAGTGGGAATCATATCCTTGGAGATACGATGTAGCAATTTTATTAGAAACATTCCAAGAGCAAAACAATAGTTCTGTGGCAAAAGATATTTCTAACTAAAGTTATATTAATAGATAATAGAGTATTAACAAGAAAAAGCAAGATTATTTTGTGTCTATGTTTTCGATGGGAAAATTTACAAATATGCGCTGGGAAGTAGTGCACATGTAGTCAATTTTGAAACCAGTGCCTGCAAATACTTCTTTCTGATAAAAATACAGATTAGCAATGCAAGTTTTCTTCATTGTACTTTTTATTAGTGAACAATTAGTTAATAAAACTTCCTATTTTAAAGTCATAATGTAAAAATCTAGTTCTTAATTATAAATTGTTGGAAGAGGAATTTCTGAGGCAAAATTCACTCACATTTCAAAATCTTGAACTATTCTAAGACATTTGCCTACAATATGTGATAATGCATTATATAGCTTGCCAAGGTGGGTCTCTTATTCATAGCTGTTGTTATTTTAGAATTTGAAGGAATTTTGTCCTTTTATCTTGCTTGAATTTGTGTCAACTAGAGAGAGAATGTAGGCTGGTAAATAGAGATTTAAACATCAGATTTAGTTTGCATAGAGGAATTGAAAATACATCTTTGAATACACCAATGAAAAACTTATATCTCCCACATGATCAGTGTTAGAAATCTAAATCTTTCCTTGTTTCCCAGACAAATGATTTCACTGCATGACTTTGAACATGGTGAAGAACATCTATAGGAAAAATAATATAAAGGAGGAAAGAGAACAGGGTGTATCTAAAACATACATATCTTGCTCTACATCCACTTGTCATGTAAGTCATTTTCAACCCCAGGAGAAAGAGAGCTAAGAAGGAAGCCAGGAGAATTGTCCAAATTATTTATTGAAATAAAATGTCAAAATATTAGAGAATTAAATCAGGAAGAATGGCTGTGTGTCTGTACAATGATATTATTGAATAGGTTCACCCAAAACTTGCATAAGATGATATACAGGCATTTGACTTTTGTATTTACTACTTGCTTAAATGTGTAATGTGAAGTTATATGGTAGCTGCAGATTTCTGTTCAGGAGAAAAGGTAATTCTAAAGATTATAGTATTATGGAATTAAAGCACATTAAATAGTTTGTTACATTTTAGAAAATGAACAACAATCTTTTGATTATATAATATACACTCCTTAAATTAACCTTTGAAACAGGTTTATCACTTTCAGTTTCATTGCTACATTAGTTGAGTAAAATTTTAGCATGTGTTCATTTGATAATTGCATCAACTATGCATTTCTAACATTGGAGGTTATTGTTTAATAGAATATACCTCCACATTTAAGTATATGAAGAATAGCAGTTTCTTCCTAATATTCACCATATTTGTAGTATTTGTAACATTTTCTCTTAATCAAATGAGCTTTTGATTAAGCCTATGGTTAGCAAAGCAGGCAGTTATATCCTTGATGGGGGAGGTCAGCTTTCTTGAAGACGGACTGTTCCCACCTTCTTGGTTTTATTTTCCCTTTAATGATAGTTTTGAATATCATTTGGGAATCTATGTTGGAAATTTTAAAATATATTTCAAATCTGGTCACTAAATAAAATAACAAGGTTACTGTAAACCTATGATTTAAAATTGACTTCATTATTTCCCCCAAATCAGATATTACATGTTATTTAACACAAGAAATTTAAGATTGAAGGACAACATAGGTGCTCTGATAATATAACCCATAGCTTTGAGAATCCTAAATTTAGACAGTTATTATATAAATGCAGAGTTCTCAGAAAATGTGTCTAGTAAATTAACATAAAAGAAGTATCAATTGAGTTTTGTTGTAGAAAAAACCACCCTAAAACATATTGACAAAATGAGCCATTTATTTATTTGTAATTCTGTGACTTGTCAGTTAGGGCAGATGTGCTAAGCACCCTGAATTCTCAGTATAAGACTGGCAGCAGTAAAATCCACTTCCTTTCACATGACAAATTTCTAACTTTCTTTCATTTTTTTAAAGTTATTTTCTTGCCTTCCTTCCTTCCTTCCTTCCTTCCTTCCTTCCTTCCTTCCTTCCTTCCTTCCTTCCTTCCTTCCTTCCTTCCTTCCTTCCTTCCTTCCTTCCATTTATTTATATATAAATTTCACATCTTTGTAATCTCCAGTGTTCGTCCACCACCTTCTCTCCCTGACTGTTCCTACCTTCTCCCAAGTTGTGCACTTCAGTTTGGTTGTTAACTTGCTTTGACTTTTCCTCATGGCTTTTTGTTTATTTTTCCTATGTCCCATATATTAGTGAAACAATTTTGTTTCTGTCTTTTTCTTTCTGACTTGTTTCTGCAGTATGATTTCTTCTAAGCATATCCATGCTATCATAAAATCATCAAAGTTGTCATTTTTAATTGATGAGTAATATTCCACTTTGTATATGTACCACATCTTTTTCATCCAGTCTTCTTTTTTGGGACATTTGGGTTGTTTCCATGTCCTTGTAATTATAAGTAGTGCTGCAGTAAACATCTGGGCACAGGTGTACCTTTGTATAAGCATTGAGGTCTCCTCTGGGTAGATTTCCAGAAGAATTGCTGGATTGAATGGTAGTTCCATTTCCATTAGTTTGAGGGTCTTCCACACAGCTTTTCATAGTGGTTGGGCCAGTTTACATTCCCACCAGCAGTGTAAGAGTGTTTAGTGCTCCTTTCCACATCCACTCCAGTAGTGATAAGGGTCTGATAACAAAAATACACAAAGAACTCACACAACTTAACAAAAACAGAAAAAACCCAGTTAAAAATGGGGAGAAGACCTAAAAAAGTCACGTCTCCAAAGAGAAAACACAAATGGCCAACAGGCACATGAAAAAATGCTCAGCGTCAGTAGCAATCTGGGAAATGCAAATCAGAACCAAAATGAGATACCACCTTACACCAGTAAGAATGGCCCACATCCAAAAAATGGGAAACTGTCGTTTCTTTACTTTCTACTTTCTTATCTTAGTTTGATACACCCAGTTATACATTTTATGTGTTACCTTGCTGTGACTTTTGGTGAAACTTCTTTCATCGTGCTTGCAATTAAAAAATTAAAATTGTGAAAAAGTAAAAATTAATGTGAGAAACACATAAATACATATTCACCTAAGATATTTGTTCACAGAACTCACTGAATTCATGGCTTTCATAATTTGATCAGGAAGAGTATGAGTGAATAAGGCCACTGTATCTGTATACATCTTTCTTACTACCTGTGTGCTGGTTTGATATGTAATATAGTTCCTCTCCTATTAGAACAGTAGCTACAGTGCTCCAGATACTACTTTTTCTCACCATATCAGGGGAAGAATGTACAGTTAATATCTCAGATTTCTAGAAAATGCTTTAACTCTTGATTGACCTGAGTAAATAAATCACTGGGGACTACATAATACAATTCAATAATTAAGTTTTGGTTGTATAATTCACCAATGAAATTTAAGACAGACTATTTTTATGAAAAATAAAGTTAATTGAACAAATGTTTTTACTGACTGTTCTGTCTTCATTCCCAAAGTGAATAGGCAATAAAACTTTAGATTTTAATTTATTTGATTATTTTTGTATTATAGTTGATTATAAGCATATTCAATCTAAAATTTTCTACACATGACTAGTCACTATTCGAACACTATTAATGATATTGTCCTGTTGTTCCTAATATGAAATAATGTCTTTTATATCTTCTTGAAATTTTCCTCCCTTTTTCTTGTTCATATATATATATATATATATAATTTTATATTTATAGCATTGTTCCTTGCCCAATGTGTAAGGACTTTTTTTCCTGTGAAAGAGCACATAGCAAACATTTTTATTTTGGGGTCATGAGGTCTTTATTAAATAAAGGAGTCAGCTCCAACTTTAAAAGTAGCCACAGAAAATATACAAATAAGTAATATTGGACATATTCAAATAAAACTTTATTTGCAACAACCAGTGGTGGGATATTACCCTCAGGCCTTAGCTATTGCTTAGCTATTGCTTAGCTCTTGCTCTAAAGTGGTTCATACTCTTCAGTTTTACTTGTGCTTTTCCCAGTGCTCTGTGAGATCTGTGAATTGAAGGATATTAACAAGGTGTCTTATTTTTGATTGGTAAAAACTCCAACCCCACAGACTACTTGAGCCTGCATTCTTATTGAACTCTCAGCTCTCTAGCTGGTAACCTTGCTAGCACTCACCATCACTGCAAGACATCAGTCCCTCCGCCATGACTGGTGGGGCTCTTCTTGGATACCAGTGCTTCTGACATTGAGTTGAGGACAAGGACCCTGACTGCTTCTCCTGATATGATCTTTTCAAGCACAAACCAGAGGATCAATCCTGCTGATCTTAATCTCTAGTTATAGAGTGAACTCAATTAAAACAAATTTTGGTTTTATTTTTTGAAATTCATTTTCCAGAGGGATGATTTTGAACTACTCATTGACAAGGGTTTCCTCAAAGAGTTGATTTTGTTCTGTGATAATTAAATGCAGAAAGTATACTAAAATAAGTTGCTCCCGCAGAAAGAGAAAATAATTCTCTTGTTATTTTAATATTGCCTTATTTGTATGATATGCATGCATGTGTGAGTGCTTAACTTTATTGTCAAGAAGCTGTGGTCTATTATTTTTTTTGTTTCTTGAAGTAATAGCTTTTCTATGCTCTATTTGTGTCCACTTTTCAAATATTCATTTTCTGACCATATTTTTCATATTTAATTTTACAGGCTATGCTTAGTTTGAGATTTACAGTTTGTTTTTATCACCATCTTAATTTAATGATAAGATAAACTATTTCTTATATATTTTAATTGTTTCTTTTAACATATTTCCGTATGTAAAATAAACAAGTTTATCAAGAATCATAGATACTACATTTCACATTATATAACTTATTTTTCAGTAATACGTGATATGCCTAGTGTTGAATGAGGGAAGATTTTGATTCCTGGAACTAATTCTCATACTTTTCTAGGGAGAAGCAATTTTGATTGAGAATAGAGAAAGAAAGAGATTATTCAATACAAATCAGTTCACAAATCAAGGCTAAAGGATCAGGAGAATATTAACCTAAAATCTAGTGAGTTTTTGAAAAAAAGTGGATGCTTCATTATCATTTTAATATTCCAATTCCATCGGCTCTTACTTGTTTAAAATAAATGCAATTTCTTTATTGTGTCATTGAAAGCTTGTTTTACTTGCTTATTCCTCAAAGTATAAATGAAGGGGTTCAACAATGGAGCAACAGATGTGGTCAGTACAGACACTCCTTTATTAATCTCAACCTGTTCTTTAGCTGAAGGCTTGATATAGATGAAAATGCAGCTGCCATAGGTGATGGAAACAACAATCATGTGAGAAGAGCATGTGGAAAAAGCTTTCTTTCTTTGTGCAGCAGAAGGGAATCCGAGAATTGTTCTAATGATATATACATATGAAAGAACAACTGCTATCAGTGTGACAAAGAATACCAGCACTGCACAGACAATGACCACCTGCTCAATGGACCATGTGTCTGAGCAGGAAATTTTAAAAAGAGGAGAAGGATCACAGCCAAAATGATTGACGGCATTGGAATCACAGAATTCTAGCTGGAGGAACATGCAAAGTGGAGTGATGACAATTACCCAGGAAGAAACCCAGCAGCAGACTACAAGGGTGGTGCAGACTCTGCTGTTCATGATGGTCACGTAATGTAGGGGCTTGCAGATGGCCACATAGCGGTCATAGGACATGGCTGCCAGGAGGAAAAATTCTGTAGCTGCTAAAACAACAATAAAAACTATTTGACTGATACAGGCATTGTAAGTAATGGTATTATCTCCAGTTGATAAACTATACAGGTATCTGGGAATACAAACTGTGGTGAATGAAATTTCTAAGAAGGAGAAATTTCGCAGGAAAAAATACATAGGTGTCTTAAGTTGGGAATCTATTAGAGTAAGGATGATGATTGTCAGGTTTCCAGTTACACTTAACATGTATGTCAGAAATAAGAGGATAAAAACCAGAACTTGCAGTTGTGGGTCATCTGTAAGTCCCAGCAAGATGAATGTTGTTACTGATGTGCGGTTTCTCATTATCAGCTTCGATATTTTAGTCACCTGCTTGTAAAAAAAATGAACAAGGAAATATTTAAACAAGAAAAGAAAGGGTAAAATCAATAAAATAGAAAGCCAAAAATTGAGGGACAATTAATGAAGTTAAAAAGTTGATTTTCCTCTGGTTTTATCAAATGGCATCTGTTAAGTTTCAACATCCATCTGTGATTAAAAAGTATTTAATAAATACTTTGATGTAGAAACAAACTTCAGATTAATGAAGGTTATATATGATACACCAGACACCATACTCAGTGGGGAAAAATAATAGTTTTTGTCTAAGGTCAGGAATATGACTGGGTATCTTCTCCCATCATTGCCACTCCGTAAGATGCTGGAAGTTTTATTCAAAGTTACTCAATAAGAAGAAAGGAGTTACCAAATTTTAATGGAAGGAAAAGAAGAATCATCACTTACTTTTCAGATATCATGATATACTATACATAGAATTACTCTAAACATGTTTTAGCGTAAACATGATATACACAGAAATTCTCTAACAAGAATATATTCAAAATAATTCGAGTACACTAAAGTGGCAGTTTATAAAATTAATATGCAAAAATCTGTTGCATTTCTATATACAGATAATGAAATGGAAGAAATCAGACTTAGATAAAATGCCACTTATAATCACATCATAAAAACTGCATAATTTGGATACATTTAATCAAATAGGTGAAATATCTGTATACTATAAAGCACAAGACATTGTCAAAAGAAATAGAAGACAAAGAATGTCAAATTATTTCATACTCATAGACTGGAAAAATTCTTCAACGGTTATTTTCTCTTCATTCCCTATTGTAATCTGTATTAATATATCCCTATAGACCATGTAGAAAATTATCCCAGGTGCAAAACAAGCTTTTGTGCTTGTAGTTAACTTTAAAATGTGCCTCAAAGCTGGAAAAACTCATATTGGCAGAAATAAGCCAAAAAGAAAAAGAGAAGTACAGGATGGTCTCACTTATATGATGGATATAGGGAAAATCAAACAAAAAAATAAAAAAAATGAAAACACACACACACACACA